>JAJOOO010003710.1:0-95136 GCA_029582685.1 Solanum piurae
AAAATAACCGACGAAATTGTGTTGGTTTTCTTTCTTAAAAATCACCGACAACCTAATAAAGTCAGTCGAGTTTTAACATTTTTTAGTAGTGTTATTAGCAATGAACAAGAGTCTTTTTTTACTTGTATTGAAGATGAGTTTTTTTATTCGTATTGATTTATATTAAAAATTAAAAGTGAGTATTTGCGTTAAATTTAGATAGCCTAGATGATAAGAAAAAATAAATAAGTACTATTATTTAATTTAATTGAATGTTTAAGAAAGAAAATCAAAGAACTTTCGTCAATTTATTTTCATGCAAAAATACAGAGAAATCTCAAAAAATAATATTATTGTTTGAAAATTTTTATGTTCGTTCGCGAATGTTTAATTATTTTATGAAAATTAACAGGCACACGTCTTATTTTTTAAAAAGAAATTATTATTTTTTAAAACGAATTATTTTTTGTTAATTTTTAATTTTTTTAACTAAAATTAACTGACACGTATCGATTTAAAATAAAAAGTTGCATTTGAAGAATATATATAAAATAAAGAAATCATAAAAATAGTATTTCGTGTTAAAATGGAACAGAAAAAATGGAGTTCAAGGGTTAAAATGGAACAAGGCTAAGTTGGAGTGCCAAAATGAAAAATGGGGCCAAGTTTGAGGGGCTGTGTATGTGTTTGGCCTTTATAAATTCTTTTAGATGGAAATGCACATTGAAAAATGAACATAATTTTTTTTTTAAAAAAAGAAGGAGGAAAACAAGTGATTAATCATTTACACAATTAATTAATACTAATAAAACAAGTTTTTATAGTATTAATAATTACACTTACCAACACTAAAATTAACCTCGAAAATTAGTTCAATGCAATCTTTAGGTCACATCATGCTTGTAACTTTACAAACAAATATTCCCTTTTGTTCTATCTCTCTCTCTCTCTCTATTCTCTATCTATTCTCTATCTTAAAACTTCCAACCATTTTTATGACGGTCGGGCTCGTCTTGGACTGGTCGATGCAATTGTTAATAGTCCCTTTCACCTTCTTGTACTCTTGTAGTAAACTCTGATGAATTTCCGAGTTTGCTCATAACAACATTCTTGAAATTGATACTGATTTTTTCTTGTGCTTGTGAACACGATCTTTGCATTTTAACACCACTTAATGAAACCCTAGATTCCATCACTTCATTTAATGACATTTTTTTCACCTTAGGTCCTAACTCTGGCCTTTGTTTTGGTGCACTATGAGACCTTAATTTAGCCCTAAATGATTGTGTTTTAGCCATGTAATTAGGATAATAATTATTATTATTAGTATCATAATAATTATTCCTAAAATAATGACTTTCAACACAAACACTTTTGGCTGTTGGTGTATTAGATCCACAAGAATTTGCAAACCTTGGGGTACTTTGGGCTGTTCCTACTGGTTGTTGGGCCCAATCTGAGGCCCATGAAGGTAGCACTTGTTCAAATGGATCATCACATGGATTAGAAGCCCAAGTGTTTGTTCTTCTGGATCTTGATTTGGGCCTTCCAGTATCCATCTCTACAATTTTAGCACTTTCTTCATTTATGTTGTTAGCCTCAAATGATGATGATAGCCTTCTACTAGGCATTTGTTTTGTACTTCCACCTCTTGATTCTTCAAACTTTTCCTATAGATCAATGGTAACAAAGTTAGGAAGTTGGAGAAGGATTTAAGACGAGTTTTGTAGGTAAATGCAGATTCAGGATTTAAACATGACAGACTCAACACAGAAGGTATTCACATCGAAGTTGTTCTATTTTGAAAATTGTGGTACATAACATGATATTCGTTGAAGTTTTAATAGATTTTCACTATTTATATCTATGTCCAGTATCGAAAATGAAAAAAAAAAAAACATTCACTAGCCATTTTCAGCCATATCTTTGAAAAATAGCCACTTTTTAGCCCTACCCTCTAGAAAATAGCCACTATGATGGAATTTCAAATTGCACAAGTGAAACTCTATGATAATGTCTTGAAGTTTCACTCGTTGAACTTGACATTCCATGAGAATGACTATTTTTCATTTACAAGGACTAAAAAGTATGTAAACGAGATTTTTTTACCCAGAAAATATTAATTCAATTGAACCTATAATATACGAGCTTCATCCTCATCATCATTTGTATGATTTATCATGGTTCTAACCAGTGGCGGAGGCAGGAATTCTATCAAGGGGGTTCAATTTTAAATATATACTCCTTTGACATATGCTCAGGGGGTTCAATTTTAAATATATACACGTACACAAAAAAATTGATCTTATCTATATAGTATAATTTTTTTTCCGAGGGGGGTCGGATGACCCCCCTGGACACACTCTACATCCGCCACTGGTTCTAACTATGTTTAAAGAAAAGGACAGTCTGATACACAAAACAACGCATAGTTCAGAGAAGGGTCGCACCCCGAGGAGTGGGAACCTAATGCAAGCACTAGTAACTACTTCCATAATTCAAACACGTGACACCTTTCACCGTTGTTCCAAAACCCTACTCCGAGAAAAACCGAAAATATATACATATAATAAGATCATAGAGTCTAGATTAGGGATCTTACAAGTGATTTTCTTGGTTGAAATTGAGAATTTTGATGATTAGTGAAGAAGCCTCCTTTGTTTTTTTGGGCACGAACACTTGCTTGTGCTCTCATTAATGCTTGCATACTATAAAGTGTAGCATTAGCTTGTCTTCTTACCAAATAACCCCTAACCAATGCTTGTAATTTTACTAATCCTTTTAATGCCCTCAATGCCTTTCTTGCCTGTTATAAACATTTTAATAACAACAAAAATAAATTATGTAAATTATATACGAGTTTAACTTCTATATATTAACATATCAAAAAACATGTACATATCATCTAAAACATAATTATAAAATAATTGTTTGTCCGTAAGTTATTAGCAACTTGAAAAATAAAGACAGATTACCTGCAACACAGGAGGGGAATGAATCATATATATATATATAGTTGAAGTTAAAATTCGAAAAGAATATTTGAAAGTTAGAGTCATGTTTTAAGATAAAAATGAATTACAATTTTGTGAGAAATAAGAAACTTGAAAAACCTCTATAAATGATTTTTGGAACTTCAAATTATATACTTTCAAAGTTTTGAAGTTGAAATAAATTGTCAAGCTGACAAACAAATATTATTTCAATTATTTTAAAACCAAAATCAATGATATAAAGAGTCAAGTAAATATTGACCATAGATATTGAAAATTTATATTTATACATTTGTTTGACGTAAAATTTGATTAGATTTAAAAAATTTAATCTTCAAATATTTTCAAAAACGGTTTCACTAACAAAGTTTAATTTTTTTTATAAAATAAAATATATATCTAAATACAATTTCAATAACTCAAATTTTTAAGTTTTGAATTTCAACTTTAAAAACTATGACTAAACGAGACCTTAATTAAAATCTTTAAAACACAAGTGGAACTTTATTAAAGAGTTGCATTAAATAAAAAGTTAATTCAATGAACAAATGATTAAGCAATTATTATTATGAAGATTTAGTGAATTTACCAAAAAACCACGAAACACCATTTGAATTTTGGTTGCAGCCAATTTTTCACGGCCAAACACGGCGGAGCTTCTGCCTTGGCTAGTCAATCTCACCACCGCCACCGCCGCTTTTGCGGCGAAGACGGCAGCATCCGCCGCCGCAGCGGTGGCGGCAGCCACCGCAATTGCATGCTTGCTCTGTTCCTTATCAGATTCGTCACCGTAAAAAGAGCTCAGCCACGCCGCCTCCGCCGGAGTAATGTTGGGCGGAATAGTCGTCGGATTATGACACAACCGGTCGGACACGGCGGCGACGGCGGTGGTATCTCTGCCGGAATGCCCAAAACATGTTGTTCCAATTTTGCCCTTTTCATCAATCTGTAATTTTTTTATACCAAACAAACCTTTCAACCACTTAATTGCTTTGCCCATTTGGGAATTTTTGGGATTTTTGGGAGAAAATAATGGAAATTTTTAACTAAAAGACTTTTTAAAAGAGTGAAAGTGAGAGAAGAACTTTTTATAAAGCTTAGTATAATCCAAAGATTTTGCCATATGGTTGAAAAGTTGTCATAAAAAAAGGAAAATGTAAAAGGTAAAAAAAAAGTTAAAAAAAGTTAATGAAATTGAAGTTCAAATTTATTTCAGGTTCGAGTTTTGAATATTATATTTATGATTTTATGCAGTGTAAATTTAAATTAGCTAGGCTCCAATTAATTTATACAAATATAATAATCGGATGACACGTGTCAAAGTCTATAATTACTTAAGAAATGAGGTTAACTTATGTGCATTGAATAAAATAGTTAATAAAGTATATGATCGATGCATATTAGTTACATTTTTTGAGATATTTGTTTAATTATAGTTAATAAATATACATATCACTATATATTATATAAAGTATTATATATTCTCGCAGGATTTGAAAAAAGATTGATGTTAATTCTTTTTATAATGTGAATTTATAACCCATAGATCGTCATACGAAAAAAAAATATCGTTGCTTTAAGACTTTCTTTAGATGTATATGTCAATGAGCTAGTCACCTTAATTTATTATTTAATTGTGATAAATTAATATAATTTGATGTAAATAGTGTGGGGTATAATTTTTAAAGAAGAAGGAAAGATTCTTCTAAAAATAAGTAATTGATAAGGACTACTCTTTCTAAGGATTAGGAAAAAAGTGTTTGAAATCCAAATTCAGCCAAAGAAATAGGTGTACTTACCTTATCGCAAAAAACTAAATTTCAAATTCAAAAATTGGTTAGAAATATATAATAATAATATTAATAACAATAATAATTAATACGTAGATGGAGAAGAAGAAGAATTGCACTTCAATTTCGAATAAGTTAACATCAACTACATATGTTTGTGAGTTTTAAATTTTTGCCTTTTAAAATTATCGAGCTCCCTATAAGGGAATTTGACATAAATAGTCGCTATCTCAAGAAAAAAATCGATATATATATATTATATACACATAATTTATGTATATATTATGTATACTAATGAACGGATTAAATATGTTTGATTGAACAACCAATGTATAACTTTCATTTTATTTTTATTTTTCATTTTCACTCCATATCTGATACCCGCATTGAAGTCAGATAAAAAATCACGTTATTAATTATTTTCGAACTCGTAAATAGTATCACCTCAATGAAATGCATGTTAATAATTTATATATAGGAGTAGTTGTTGAGATCGCCAAATTATTCTTCTTTTTAAAAGGAAGCTTATTTTAGTAAAATAGGCTATGAACTAGACCTAAATATCAACTTTAAATTACCTACCACCAAAAACAAAAAAATATATATTAATAATAAAAAAGCCTCCTTTTTTTTAATTTATATGATATAATTCAAACATCGTGAGTTACATTTATTTATTTTGATTGTGAACTCAGATATATAATTCTAAAGAATACATTTAAAATTATAAATATAGAGAATTGGCAATTGGAAGGACATACAAATAAACCACAATTTCTTATTGGGACAAAGGGAGTATCGTATAAATTAAGACGGAACGATAACTATTTTTAAAAGGCAAAAAAGGTAGTGAATTATTGATAGACAAACAGTCAAAGCTAATGCGTCCCCACTTAAAGACTTTTTAGACTTCAAAAAAAGTGAGAATCAGATTCTATAGAAAATTGAAACATTTGTAATTTTCATTTTTCTCCAATTAGAAACTCAAGAAATAAAAAAGAAAAAAGAGAAAAAGACTAAAGATGGAAAAAGTGGAGAAAAAAAAAACTTTATGGAGCACAGTGTATTAATTAAATAAATAATTTGGAAAGATAGTTATTTAATTGCATTTTTAAGAAGAAACAAATAAATTAATGGGCAGTCTTGATCCTATTAAAAATATCTGTGAAAGTGAAAATATTTTAATCGATCTAACTAACTTTAAATTAAAAATATTCATATGCAATGCAGGATATATACAAGTTTTTCATTTATATGTTTATTCGATATAAACGTTGAATATGAATAAATAAGAAATTATATTAGCTACGAATTAATTAAGGTGATGAATTTTATTGCTAATTAAGTATATCTTATGCATGAAATGGGGCTAGGGAAAATACTTAAGTGATATATGAAGAAATTTATTCGACTCTTCTGTTTTTCGCTTGATATTTGATATTTATATTAAAATTAATGAAATTTCAAAATCACACATTATGTGAGTTGTTTTTAAGAATAACGCTCCTAATTTTTAAAAAAAATCACACTCAATCAAATCCAAAATTTACGATTAAAAATGAAGGAATCTCGAACCATCTTACCACGACCCGAAGAAAGATACCTTTGAATGAAGCTTTTCTGACACTCTCGTGTATGGTTGGACAAATTTAGAAGTACATATTCTTTTCTTGACTTTGCACCTCCTCTCATCTTGTACTTCTTGTAAACTAAAAAATATATTTATATAAATTTAATCATGAGTTATATATTATTTGTACTCGTGGGGTTGATATTTTTTTTAAGAAAAAACTAAAATATAATTAAATAAATAATTACATGTAGAAGTTAAGAAAATTATTTATCTATATAGTGTAATTTTTTAATGACCTCTCGAATATGATTTCGTCACGCCACTATTACTACATTGGAAAATATATTTAATAGCTTAATCATAGGAGTATTAGCTTAAACTATGATGTCTCTCCTTAAAGATTTTGGTTTTTAAAAATCTAAATAAGTTTAATATAAAAGCGTTTTTTTACAAGCTTCGATTTATTTCTCCTTAAACGTTTTGTTATTTAGTAGAAAAATGGATTTTTGTGCAGGATATATTTTACGATCACACATAATTTTGCATCACAATAAAGAATGATGAACGTAATGTACTTTGACATTAGCTACAATGTTTATTTCATGGTTTAACACATGACCTATAAGTCAACACTTCACTAATTGAAACACTAAAATATAGTGTGCATTTTTTTTTTAAGAAAGTAATAATAAATAGATATTATTTTTCATTTTTCTAAAACGCTAATCAATATACGGAGCAATAGATTATATTAGACAAGTCTCATTCGACAAAGCTATATTTTATTATTACGAAGAAATTTTGGATGCAATGATAATGTGCATTTATTATTTTATATGTACTAAGTTCAAACTCTGATACTATGACCCCAACTACTATTTAATTTTTGTAACTGTTATCCTTTGAGTCAATTTTTTAATGAATATTTTTTAACCCATAGTAAATAAATGCTATAAAATTCCAAAATCATATGATGTTACTACAATTTGGAATTATCCTTTGGCTTTTGTTTACCACATATATATAATCTTGGAAGAATAAATCCATTGATTCATTTTCTTGGAACATCATTTTCTTATCTGTATAGTAACTGACCAAAACTTCTTCTGTCTAGGTACTTTATATATAGCCTGGTAAAAATAGAATACTGTGGTAATTTCAGAACCCTTTTATCATCTTTCAAAAACATAAAAAATTAAATGGATTTATTGGAAATAATCTTTCTATTTCTATGAGGTAGGGTCTTGCGTACTGATAGTGGCGAAGTCACAAATTTCGTTAAAAATGTTCAAATAATTTTTGATAAATATATTTCATATAAATTTATATATACATAGTGTAAGTTATCGACGAAGGGCGTCTGACTGGCCACCCTAAGTTATATGTGGCTACACCATTGTGCGTACACTCTATCGTTCGTAAATTCTACTTATGGAATTATATTGTGTATGTTGTTGTTGTTTCTAGCGTTTGTTCAATGAAAAATAAAATATTATTCCAAAAGTATTTATATGTAATCTAACAAAATATTGTATGAGTGATATGAGGTGCGGATATGGGATTTGAGGGTAGGGCCGTAGGGGTGGTTAAGGAGTGGGGAATGAAGGCGTTGGTGCAGCGGCGGAGCCATCTTAGGGTTAGAGGTTTATTTTACCCCTTCGATGGAAAATAATTATACTATTTTTGCATGGCTAAAAGTTATTTTCTATGTATATATAGCAGATGTTGAACCCTATTTGACTTGTTCGTGTGTTAATTTCCTTAGATTTTGAACCTCTTTAGTGAAAATTCTCGCTGCTAAATTGTTTGGGTGGATAAGGAAGGGACAATGAACTTGGAATGTTACTAATGAAACTTATTTTTTCTACCCCGTTAGAAAGTCATGTGATTTTTCTCATTTTTAAGAAACCCGATTTTCATAATAAAGAAAAAAATCAAAACATTTTGACCACCAAAAATGAGAAAATTAAAATACCTAACACGCCCTAATTTATCTAAAAAAAAAAATCTTTCTGAATTTTACGTACTTTTTTTAATGCACATTCACGGACCATATTTCTATCTTATAATTGTACTATAATGACCTTTCCACCATTCAAAATAACCCATAGCTTCAAAGATCTAACCATTTTGTCGGAGACGAATTCCAGATTTAAAATTTATAATAAGCCATTTTTGTCTAAGGGTGTATCAATTACCGACTATCCCTCATTGTCTCAAATCAATTGTTATGTTTCTTTTTTTCGAACATTAATTTGATGAATTATTTTTTAACCTAAACTAAATTGGATCAACTCAATATTTTATAATTTAATTCATAAAAACGAAACATATCTAATATGAGACGGAAGGATTACTTACTACGTATACATATCAAATTCAAATGTTGTATAACACGCCTACCTCTCTCCTCACTCCAAATTCATTATGTCAAATACTCTCATCGATACTAACAATTCTTAACACGACCTATACTATTAAATCCTATGAACCAATTATTTCCCCAAAAAATAATGTGTATATAATATAGTTTTTTTGTTTGTTGTAGTCTACAATCTACATATAGAAAGCTAAAATTAGCAAATAAATTGTGACAAAACAATGTAATAAAAGCCCAAAAACTTTAATTACAAAATACGTAAAAGGAAATTAAAGGACTACTCATCACGGGCCTATGTTTCCTAGTTCTGTATAATGGACCACAAGAAAGGAAATAAAAACTAAGGGTAATATTTCAAAAAATAGTCATTTTCGGACTTGTAATTGTAAAAAAAAAAAACTCGAATTAGAAAATTAGTCGAAAAATATCTATTTTTTACGTCGATATACCATGATACTATTTTGGACTTTGAATCTAAAAGAAGTGAAATCAATCACAATATCCTGGACGAAATCCATAACAATGTCATAAAATCTGAAATCAAGACAATATTAAAAAAAATTCACTTGTTTAAGTTTGAAATTCGTGGAAAACGAAATAATCAGGATAATATTCTGGATTATTCACTTGTTTAAGTTTGAAATCCATGAAACAATCATGATATTTTTGCATGAAGTGTAGTTAATTTTCAACAAATTTTCTAATATTTGGTTAATTTTTAAAAGAGATTTAAAAGTGGTTACTTTAATTTGTACAATTTTTACAATATAATTGCTACTTTTCAACAAATTTTCAATTAGTAGCTATTTTTTCAAAGATATTTAAAAAGTAAGTATTTAGTACAATTTTTACTATATAATTGTCATGATGTCTTCGAATTAAATTTAGTTGCTTTTCAACAAACATTTAAAATCCTAGCTGTTTTTTCTTAAAATTAATTTAAAAAGTGGTTACTTTGTACAAAAAATTTACTATATAAATGCCTCCAATAGCTCTAAAGCCCATTTATGGAATGGCCTTGCCTGGCTTCACATGGCTTTCTAACGTGCATTATGGGCCCCTTTTACCATTTAAATAGTGCTTTGTTTGTCTCGAGACTTTACTCGTGAAATTATACTGAATATGTTAGTTTCTTTTACGTTCATCTCCAGATTTCACTTGTTAAATTATACTAAATATGTTGTTGTTTCTTTTATGTTCATCGCTATAGTTTCCTTTCATTTTTAAGCGAAACGAGAGATTACATGGATAGGATTATTACACTCATTACATTTACTCGTTTGTGACTCATTTCATTTTAACTCGTTCAAATACAATTCAACCCGCTTCGTTCCTGCTTGCTTGTGGTTTCCCAGCCCATTTGCACGAGCCCACAATACAAAATTTGGGCCTCAAAAGAATGGGTAAATCACATAAATCTCATAGTTTTAATATGAAATTACAATTTATCCCTAATAAGTTTCTAATTACATTAATCCCTTAAAAATTAAAAAGACCGAATACAATAATTGAAGCTCGGATACATTACTATGTAGTTTGGATACATTAATATGTAGCTCGGATACATAATATGTAGCTCAGATACATTAATATGCAACTTGGATACATTAAAGAAATAAGAAATTTTGGAGATTTTTAAAAGTAATAGGGGATAATGGAAATAAGTCAAACAAAATGTGTGTATTTTTGTAATTTGTCCTAAAAGAATATGAAGTACAAGTAAGCCCAATATGTTTTAAATGACATATAAAAGGAACAACGAAATCGATACAACTCTTATAATCTAATCGTGTCCGAGCAAGATTTTTTCGTTCTCGAAGCTCAAAATCGAGACCTCTAATTAGGGATAAAGAAATCTCAATACTTACCGATGGATTTTTTTGTTTTCTTAATTTGCAATTAATATTATATATTTTTAAAAATATTTTTCATAAAAGTAGCACAAAAAACAATTGGACGTAGCTTTTAGTATAGGAGTTCAATAAAATTCAATAGCTTTGATCCAAATTATATATATATTAAAGAAATTCATTATATATATAAAGTTTAAATTTAAAATTCAATTACTAATATCTGCATGACCGTTCTAGAATTGAAAACTAATAAATTTTAAATTCTGAATTCGTTAATAACGGCCAATCACATCGAGATAAGGGCCATATGCGCCTAACGTTGAGCCAATAAGAATATACGTCACCTCATAGGTGATTGATATTTGTCACTTTATGTGCAAATTGGTTCTATGGTCACCAAAAAAATTGTGATTTAAAAAAAAATATAATATTATCACATGACCTGCTAGATTCCTACCTATTATTATAAAAATATAAATATAAATATTTATATGTCAGTATAGAATAATTCACTTTTGATGAACAATGGTTGACATTGTTTGATTCATGTGCCAAGAAGAGATATCATTACTTGCCTAAAGTATTTTGTGTTCACGTATAATTTTAAAAATATTTACATATTTTAAAGTTATTATTTTTAATAATTTAATTTTTTGACTAAGACGATTAAATAATTTTGATACTAAAAAAAAGAATTATTTGGAAAAAAAGAGAGGAGTGTATGCAAATATTATTACTATTTCGTAGAAGCCTCAAATGATTGGAATTTCTTCTTTTTTAATTAAAAAAATTAAAATTTAAGTTTTTTAAAAAAATTGTTAAAAATGTCACTCATAAAATAATTCATATAATACATTATTTAAAATTAATCACACTTTAATATGAATATCTCGAGTGAAAACCAAAAGGTTCCCAAACCAAAAAGGAAAGAAAATAAATTATCCAAACTCCTTAAAAATTGGAACACATCCCAAAAGAACTATATATAGAAACAGACATAAAAAGATTCTTTCAACAGTTTGATAAGCACCAAAACAATTGTTTAAAAAATTGTATTTTGTCCATTTTATTTTATTTTATGTGACATTATTTTATTTAATATGATATTTTTTAGAAAAATTATTTATGTGGCTATAAATCATTTTATTAAAGATATAAAAGAAATTTTAAAGTTAAATTATTTTCTAACTATAGTAAAATGATTTTTTTTTGTGAATGGAGGGGTGCCTGGATTGTTTTTTTATAAGTCACTTAAAAATTAAAAATTAAAAATTAGGCAATTTTAAGTTTATTTTTCTTACTTTTTCAGCTTAAAACACTTTTCTGTTATCTAAACACTTACAAAAAAAATAAAAAAATCAGTTAAAATAAATAAGTTAATTCAAACATCAACTACAAAAGAATATCATTTAAAATGAGACGGAAAGAGTAAGACAAATTAAAATGAAGAGATTTTTAATTTATTGTTAGAATAATACGTACTCATTTATCCTTAACTTTGAATCTTTTCATTTGCAGAATCGTTTTTATTAGGAATAGTTTTAGTATCAATTTTATATATACAAAAAAGTAAATAAAGAATCTATATGGTTGGGACCAACTTCTTTGTCTTCATCCTTCCATGTCACCTTAATAAAATATCCTCTGCACCTCCCATTTTTCTTCTTTCTCTGTCACTCCCACACATTAAATTCTGAATCTTTAACAAACCCCATTTAAAATCAACCAAAAAAGTTTCAATCTTTACAGTATATTCACTCAAATATACACAAAAAGTTTGATTTTTTTCAAGAAAGTATGGGAAAATTGGTTGTAGGTGTATCAGTTGTGTGTGCTGCTGCTGTAGTATGTGGGGTGGCAGTTTTGTTAATGAAGCGCAGGATGAAGAATTCTGGGGAGTGGGGAAAAGTTGAAGCTTTATTGAAGGATTTTGAGGAGAAGTGTGCAACTCCAGTGGGGAAATTAAAGCAGGTTGCTGATGCTATGACTGTAGAGATGCATGCTGGACTTGCTTCTGAAGGTGGGAGTAAGCTCAAGATGCTTATTAGCTATGTTGATAACCTTCCTACTGGGTGAGTATTTGTGTTTTGTGTGTGTGTGAAAAACTGTTTTTTGCTTATTTGGGTGTTCAAGAATGTGTGTAGACTGTTTTTTGCTTATTTGGGTGTTCTTTATTTTGATATCTGAGTCAACTTGTGCACACCTCGACTAATTCCTATCACCTTCCACCAACAACAAGTATCAGTCCAATAGATAGGAGCTGGGAATTGAACCTGAGACCTGTTGGTGCTCAATCCACGTCGTTGACCACTAGGCCGCACCCTTGCCTTATTTGGGTGTTTAAGAATGTGCATAAACTGGTTTTGCTTGTTTGGGTGTTCAAGAATGTGCATAATCTGTTTTGCTTATTTGGATGTTCAAGAATGTGCATAAACTGTTTTTTTGTTTGTTGCTTATTTGGGTGTTTAAGAATGTGGATAAATTGTTTTTTGCTTATTTGGGTGTTTAACAGTGTGGATAAACTGTTTTTGGCTTATTTGGGTGTTCAAGAATGTGCATAAACTGTTTTTTCTTTGGCTTATATGGTGGTTTGAGAATGTGGATAAACTGTTTTTATGCTTATTTGGGTGTTTAAGAGTGTGGATAAACTGTTTTTTATTTTGCTAATTTGGGTGTTTAAGAATGTGCATAAACTGTCCTTTGCTTATTTGGGTGTTCAAGAATTTGTCTCTTTTTAGTAAAGTTGTGATCTTGGAGGCAGGGGTGGAGCTACATATTAGATACGGGTTCGGATGAACCTAATAGCTTTTTCTCGACAAGTTCAGAACCTATAAACATCAAACTCTAGCTCCACCTCGGTTGGAGGTGTTGTCTCTTTATTTTAGCTTCTGGGTTGGAGTTATGTCAGTTCTTTTTTGTGTTTTTACAATTGATTCATCGACATACTCTAGATGGTTATTACCTAAGTTGATAACCATCCTACTGGGCGAGTATTTTTGTGTGTATAAACTGATTTTTGCTCATTTGGGTGTCAAGAATTTGTCTCTTTTTTCAATAAAGCTGTGATCTTGGTAGTGTTGTCTCTTGATTTTAGCTTCTAGGGTGGAGAGTTATATCAGATTGTATTTTTTACTAATGATTCATTGGCAAACTTAAGATGCTTATTAGCTAAGTTGATAGCCTCCACATTGGATGAGTATTTGTGTGTGCATATGTGCACAAACTGATTTTTGCTAATTTGGGTGTCAAGAATTTCTCTTTTTTGAATAAAGCTGTGATCTTGGAGATTGATTTCACTTTCGTAATGTTTGGATAATTGATTAAGTACTTTTCAAATTGTTTTTTTTTAATTATTTAGTCCTAAAGTATGATTCTTTTGATGTTCTTAAGGTGATTACCTTGAGCATCATTATAAATCACAAAGAGCAAAAATGAAACTCTATTATTTGAAGTATTTGTTGAACTTAGAGTCCACTAAGAAGTTTCTAACTGACAAGTGATCAGGTCACTCGTAATCTATGGATCCTGAGTTTGATGTTTATTCTATATTCTCTTCTACTGTTTTGTATGTTGACCACCTTTTTTGAATTTTACATTGCCAGTTCCATTCTTTAACACTTATCATGCGTGTAAATTTTTCAGTTCCATCTTCTTCTGTCTGCTCATTATTTGTTGCTGTGCATACTTTTATGTGTCTACACAGACATTTCTAGACAAGTATTTTCTGTGTCTGTCTTGATACTCTCATCTCTGTGTTCAACATAATGAAGTTAGATCCATAAGAAAAGAATATATAACATATGAATCAGTTTGACATTGTCTAAGTTTAAAAATGACATACCTATACCCACTACTTAGGCGGAGGCAGGGACTTGGTAACATTTCCAAGTTCTTGTGATAAACTTACTAAAATTGGGTATAAACATTCACATGTATCGACAAATTTTCAAAAGCTGCTGCCAATAGACCTCTGTAGTGCATTAGGGGTGGGGTATGTTTTCCATGTATGTCTTGTACATTTACTTCAGTTTAACGACTGGTATTACTTTTATTCCATCTTAGGGATGAAGAAGGTCTGTTTTATGCATTGGATCTAGGCGGCACAAACTTTCGTGTGATGCGTGTGCAGTTGGGTGGGAAAGAAAAGCGTATAGTTAAACATGAAGTTAAAGAAGTTTCAATTCCACAGAATGTGATGGCTGGATCGTCATCTGAAGTAAGTCTTTAGCTGTATCAGCCATGCATCCTGCAACTTTTTTAATCCAATCAAGGTTGTACTCACATTATTGAACTTCAAACTGTTAATTGCAGGTGTTATTTGATTTTATTGCCACGGCTCTTGCAGAATTTGTAGCTACAGAAGGTGATGATTTTCATCTTCCACCTGGTAGACAAAGGGAGTTAGGCTTTACCTTCTCTTTCCCTGTGAAGCAATTGTCAATTGCATCAGGAACTCTTATTAAATGGACAAAGGGCTTCTCCATAGAAGACGTGGTTAGTCATACAGAGTTTCTGATTTTCACTTCCGATTGATCATGCCTACAATCAACCTTAGATTTAGTCCATCCATTTCAATGTACGGTTTTGCATTGATTATGATTTAATACAGACAACTTTATGCATGCAAAGTTGATGATTATTTCATCTATGTTGCTCGAACTCTTCAAAGATGTCGCCAGGTGCATGTAGGATCCTTCAAAAGCAGTACATTTTGAAGGATCTGACACAGGTGCGACAATACTATTGGAGAGTCCGACAACATACATTTCATTGCTTTTTCACCGAGTTGATTTAAAATACGTTATAGAATTTCCTTTTCTAACGTTATGTTGTATTTCAATGATGAACTACTCCTCATGGCTAACATAGGTGGCATTGGTGAGGATTTAATGCATACAACTTTATACATGCAAAGTTGATCATTGTTTCATTGCATTTTCACCGATTTGATTTAAAGTACGTTATAAAGAGTCCATTTCCAACGGTTTATTGTATTTCAGTTCTGAACTACTCCTCATGGAATCTAAATAGGTTGGCCAAGATGTGGTTGGAGAATTAGCAAAAGCAATGGAAAGGGCCAGCCTTGACGTGCGTGTGGCTGCTTTAGTAAGTTTTTTTCCCAATCAAATTCGATAAAATATATGTAAGCTGATGATGTTCATGTATTAGGTTTTTGTATGTGTGATATTTCTGATTTTTAATCTTAAGCACTTCCTGGGCCTGATTTTTTTAGTTAACTTGGCTGTTTAGGTCAATGATACTGTTGGAACGTTAGCAGGAGGTCGGTACAATAATCCTGATGTCATTGCTGCAGTAATTTTGGGTACTGGAACCAATGCAGCATATGTTGAACGGGCACATGCAATTCCCAAATGGCATGGTCTGTTGCCGAAATCCGGAGAGATGGTAGATGCTTATGGCATTTCATAACACCTTCACGACTTGATATGTGCCTAATTCATTTCTTAAAAATATTTTCCTTGGTCTTTAAAGGTTATCAACATGGAATGGGGTAATTTCCGCTCATCACATCTTCCAGTAACAGAATATGACCAAAATCTTGATGTTGAGAGTTTAAACCCCGGGGAGCAGGTAACTAAGACAATCCCCTTCCTTTCTACATTTTCTATCTTACATCTGATGTTGAACTTTCGGAAACTGCACAGATTTATGAAAAGATGATTTCCGGGATGTATCTTGGAGAAATTTTACGTAGAGTATTGTGTAGAGTGGCTGAAGAAGCTTCATTATTCGGTGATTATGTCCCATCCAAACTGAAAATTCCTTTCATATTGAGGTAGGGTATTGCTTTGACCAACACATTTATTATGGCAGTAATTTATTTTTGGGAAAAAGTATAAATATACCCCCGAACTATCGTAAATGGTATCCAGATATCCTCCGTCATACTTTTGGACATTGGTGCCCCTCCCGTCAAAAAACTAGAGAATATATACCCTTTATACTAACGGGCATTCACGTGTCATAATCTTATCCACCGATCCGATATTTATTAAATATCGGATCGACGGATAAGATTGCGCCACGTATCCCTATTTAGTCTTCCGTTAGAGTGAAGGGCATATATGCTCTAGTTTTTGGACGGCAGGGGCATCAATATCCCAAAAGTATGGTGGAGGGTATCTGCATACCATTTACGATAGTTCGGGGTATATTTGTCTTTTTTCCCTTTATTTTTTGGCAGCCCCTATTTGCATTCATCAATTTTAACCTTATTCTTCTCCATGCAATTAGTGCAACTTAAGGTTTATGTAATTGCACTTATCTCTTACACTGTAAGTTATGCTTCTCGTTGGACTAGATTCGTGTACGTTTATTAAGCATATGTAAGCTTTAAATTGTCATATATGGTGAAAAAGGTTATTTACTGCCACACATGCAGGACTCCGGATATGGCTGCTATGCATCACGACGAGTCTGCTGATCTCAAGGTGGTTGGCAATAAGCTGAAGGATATCTTAGAGGTATTAAGATCAAACATTTGACTTAAGTGAAACATTACTAGTCTTTGAAGTTCTCATCTTTTTTGTCCTATATATGATAGGACAAAAAACCAGTAGCTTTGGTCGAGACCTCGTATTTGTACTAAAAACCCCACTTAATATGTGTAAATAATTTATCCGGAACCCATAAACTCAAATTCCTAGCTCTTGGCTGAACATCACTAAGTTGGCTAGGCTTAATTAAGTGGAGAACATCTTTCTCATCCTATTTGCTATATATACATTTTTTTCACAGGTACCTAATTCTACCTTGAAAATGAGGAAAATAGTTGTGGAGCTATGCGACATTATCTCCTCTCGTGGAGCTCGTCTTTCTGCAGCAGGAATCGTGGGCATCCTCAAGAAATTGGGAAAAGACACTTTGAAGGACGGAGAGAAGCAGAGTTCTGTCATAGCTGTGGACGGTGCATTGTTTGAGCGTTACACCAAGTTCAGAAATTGCTTGGAGGAAACTATGAAAGAGTTACTGGGAGACGCTGCGGACAGCATAGTCATTGAGCTTTCTAATGATGGTTCAGGTGTTGGAGCTGCACTTTTGGCTGCCTCGCATTCCCAATACACAGATCTCGAGGAATCTTGATCATGGTCAGAGTGACAACCAAAAGTGCCTAGTCAAGAGTTTGTACGTTTACAATCGCCCCTCTTCTTACTTTCTTCTCCGAGACAATTGAAATATTTCTTGCTTCCTTGTGCACCGCGTCATGCAAGAGTGAGCTTTGAAGTGAGCCATAGTTCAATGTACCAAATGAGCACATCTCTCTTCAGCTAAACATCAATATGCTGACCTTTTCACTCTTGGTGCCTCCAAGGATCATCTTTATCCCAAGTGTAAACCTAATTTTTTTCCTCACTTTCCAGAAATAAAGCTAGGATACAAATAAAGTTCTTATAGTTGCCACATTTTTGTGTAATCTTTACAAGATTTATTGTTGCCAAAAAGTTACGATCGGAAACAACCTCTCTATCTTTGCGAGATAGGGGTAGGATTTGCGTACACTCTACCTTCCCCAGAGCCTACTTGTGGGATTAAATCAGATATGACGTTGTAATGTTGCCAAAAACTTGGGACTCGTGGGATGACATCGGATATGTTGTTGTATGGTTGCCAAAAGTTATAGTACTGAGGTAGTTCAAGCTTGTTTCTATTTTTCTGGATTTTTAGGAAATATATCCTTCATTCAATAGTGTATGGTTTTAATGTACCTTTTTGACAGTTATTTTATGAGTAAAGAAAACATTGGTAAAGCAAAACTTATGTAGCAAAACAATGCAAAGCAACACTATGGATCCAATACAGTGTATGTACAATGCTAGTTTTCACTACCTGATACATTATCCATTGGTCTTATTCTTTGCTAATTGTTACTCTAATCATATTGTTAAAAAAAAGGCAGCCCAGGTGCACAAAGTTTTCACTATGCGCAAGGTCCTGGGAAGGACCGGATCACAAGAATCTATTGTACATAACCTTACCCTGCATTTCTGCAAGAGACTATTTCCACAACAACTTTACCAGTTACGTCAAGGCTCTCCTTCACTCTAATCATATTGTAATGCCATCAAATAAGTGATGTTAAACCAACATCATCATTTTCTTCAATTCTCTCACTCCTTGAGTTCTTGAGGAGTGGCAAAACATCTTGTTCTGTTTCACTTTTCTTTTCTCCAGATGTAGGTGAACTGTTGTTACATTGGATCAAGATTTGCAGAACTTCCTTCATTGTTGGCCTTGATGAAGGAAATGTGCTGGTGCAAAAGATTCCAAGCTTAAACACAATGAAGATTTCTTCCAAGTATTGCGTTTCTTTGATGTCCTCATCCAATGCATCAGCCATCGGTTTCCCTTTTTGAAGGTGGCGCCATGCCCAGTCTGCAAGACATGAATCTTCATCTCCAAGATTGGCTTCTTTTCCAGTCACCAGTTCCAAAAGTATGACTCCAAAGCTATACACATCAATTTTCTCTGTCACTCTAGTTTTTCGCGCATACTCTGAAATACCATCATGAATATATTAGCATATATATAAGTTATGCGAGAATTAGTGTACTAAGAATAACTACTCGCGTAATAATATCTACATTACTATTTACTGAAATAAACAATCCCTGTGTTATAATTCATGCATAACTAGTATGTGAACAAAACGACCCCTTGATATGTTATTGAATTGTGTAGCACAGGAAAAAAATTTCCATGTAAGAGATCAAACCAACTTTTAAACTTTATAATGATGTTGTAGATAAGTTGATGGTCTTATACCTGGTGCAATGTATCCGAAAGAGCCAGCTACTGCTGTCACTGTGTTATCTCCAGGCTTGAGTAATATCCTGGCTAGGCCAAAATCTGCAATTTTTGCATTGAACTGAGAATCCAATAGGATGTTGCTTGACTTCACATCGCGATGAATGATGGGCGGTGAGCAGTCGTGGTGCATGTAGCAAAGACCATGGGCAGCTCCTATCGCGATTTGCAGCCTCCTAGGCCATTCCAAGACCAGATGTGGTGTTGATCTCGAGGCATTGTTCATCCTATTCTTTGAGTGAAGCCATATATCCAAGCTCCTATTCTCCATATATTCGTAGACAAGAAGTTTCGACTCTTCACTGAAGATGCAGCAGAGGAGTTTCACTATATTGGTGTGTCGAATCGTGCCTAATATCTGAACTTCAGCAAGAAACTGTTTCTCATGCTTGTGATCCAACCTTTGGTTTCTCCAAATCCTCTTGACAGCAACATAGTCACCTGATCGGCTTAGAGGCACGAGGTAGACCTGTCCTGATCCTCCACTTCCAATTATGTTGTTTTCGGTCAGATTGGATACAATGTCTGATTCTGTGAAGTCTAATTTGTGAAATGATGTTTGTTTCCATGTCGAAACTGATTCTTGTTTTCTTTTTCTATGACTTCTCAACACAAACAGACCATACAGAACTGCCACAAGGAAAGTAACTGCTGCTACACTAGCAAGAGCAGCAACAAGTCCAACAGGAAACTTATCCGACTTAGTTTCCCTCTTGCAAGACGCGACTTCTACTGATGGACTACTTGCACAAAGACCGGGATTATCCGAGAAGCTCTTACCAAAAGCTGCATTTTCCAACTGAGATGGGATTTCACCTGACAGGCGATTGGATGACAGGTTAAGTGAAGTTAACCTCAAGTTACCTAATTCAGTTGGAATAACACCTGAAAATTGGTTACTTGACAAGTCCAAATCAATGAGGTTAGGTAAAAGGCCAAGTGCAGAAGGTATAGGACCTGAAAGCTGATTTTTTCTGCTATTTAATGTGACAAGAGTCTTCCACGACGATATATTCGACGGAAAATTTCCAGATAGTAGATTACCATCAAGAAAAAGTTTAGTTATCCCTGGAAGAAGAGTCAATTCTTGGGGGATTTGACCACTTAAGAGATTATTACTAGCCTTGAACTCACTTAGATTGTGCCAAGTACCCATACCAGCTGGTAATTCACCCGAAAACTTGTTATTGCTGATATCAACTTGTGACAAATTTGATGCCACTCTATGTGGAAGCTGACCAGTTAACAAGTTATCATTCATCAAAACCATTGACAAACTCTTACCTGTCCATAATCCATCAGGAACCTCACCAGACAGTCGGTTATTTTCGACTCGAAGATACCTCAGACTGTCACAACTTCCAAGTGAACCTGGCAGTTCACCTGTTAGATTGTTGCCAAAAGCAACCATCCTAGCTAAAGCCTTGTTATTGCAAATACCCTCAGGTAACTTTCCAACAAGTTGATTTTCTGAAACTTGGAAGTCAAAAAGTTTCGAAAATCGACCAAAATCAGGTGGAATTTCACCTGATAACCTGTTCCCAAACAACTTAACAGATACCAATGATGATAATTTTCCTATACTCAATGGTATTTCACCTGATAATTGATTGAAAAACAAAGACAATCCAGTCATTTTCGTCAATTTTCCAAAATCTTCTGGTATTTTTCCTGTCAAACTGTTGTTACACAAATCAACAACATATAAATTCATTGATGAAACTGACTGTGGTATTTCCCCTGACAATTTGTTATTGTATAAATACACAATACTCAAATTCTTGAGCTGAAACAAACCATCAGGGATACTACCACTCAATCCATTTTTCGACAAATCCAAAAATTCAAGACTTGTCATATTACCAATATTTTCCGGGATATTTCCAATCAAACTTGCTTCTGTCATCCACAAATTTTTCAAATTTTTCAACTTTGTGAATCGTGATGGTATAGCTTGTGGAGCAAAACGATTCAAGCTCATCACAAGTACTTCAAGATTCAACAATTCACCAATCTCTTCAGGAAAAGATCCATTAAACAAATTTGCCGTCAGCTCAAGTACTTTGAGCTGACTCAAACCACCAATTCCTTTAGGGATATCACCATTGAAGTTGTTGGCAGTTAAGTTTAGGTATTTTAGATTACTCGAAAGACGGTTAATCTCATCAGGGAGATTACCATCCATGTAGTTATAAGAAAGGTCTAAGAATTCAAGATTTGAACAATTGTAGATATCTGGGAAGTTTCCAGGGATGAAATTATGGTTAAAATCAAGAAAGGTGAGATTTTTAAGATCACAAATGAATTGTGGGATTGGTTTTGAGATATTTCCATAAGGGATTTGAATCCCAGAAACTGAATTTTGGGTACAAATTATTCCATCCCAAGAACAATGATTTGATGATGAAATCCATTTTGTGACATTTGGTGAAGTAAACCAGTATTGTTTTAGTTGGAGTAAAATGGCCTTTTCTTGATTTGGAGTTTGTTGGGATTTTCCATGGGAAATGATGAAAAACAGAAAAATGAAAAGTGGAAAAATGATTTTGGACATTTTTTTGTGATTTTTTCTAAGTTTCAATCAACATTTGGCAAAGTTAGTTTTGGTAAAAGAAATTGAGAAGATGAAGGTATAATTGTAATGTGAAAACTCATACTGGTCAACTTTGGTTTTTATAGACTTTTTGTTCTTCTTTTTTTCTTCTAGTTCTTTATTAGTTAGTTGACTCAACTTTTTCTTCTTTTTTAAAAACTCCTCTTAGTGTTTGGAACTTACTGATCTGATTAATTTAGATTTGTGTTGCAGAAAAGTATACTTACTATAAGAAGTTGTTTGGTGTGAGTCTGTGAGGTATAAGGTATATTAATCTCAAAATAAAATATAAGATTATTTTATCGTATTTTTAGTTGGAGATATTACGTAGTCTTTAGATTATTTATCTCATCATTTATGCTATAGTGATGATGGAATAACTTATCCCAAAATAATCAATCTCGGGATAACTTGTTTCCAACCAAATGACTCCCGCAAGGTTTTACATGAGACTTTGAGTTAAGATGGAGTATTTTTTATTATTTTACCGTGCCTTTTAGGAATAGTTGATTGACTGTGTTGACTAACGGATTGGATTGAAATTGGATGGATAAAATAAGTTAAGGGAAAGGTTTAAGGTCGGGCCTCATCCCCTAATTGAAATTAAGTTTGTGGCACATGATGATTGATTAAATTTCAACTATTCAGTGTCTAAAATTCACTTGGTCTGATTGATTTGGATTTGTGTAGTAGAAAAGTATACTATGAAGGTTCTACGCGAGACTTTTAGTTAAGGTGAAGGAATTAAAATCGAACGGATCAAATAAGTTGAAAGTAAAAAATGCAAAGTTAGGGCTCCATTCCCATTGAAATGACAGTTGTGGCACACTAATGGTTAGTTATGTAATCATGATTTAACTAGTGCAACTCAAAATGGCTTGTCAAATGATTTCTTTCTTAAAATTGGATTAGGCAAATATCTCTATTTAATTGCACAATTTATTCTTTGAATGGACTGATTTTTTTTAAAATTATCTTTAGTATTTTTAAACTTATGTTTAATAGGATTTGAACTACAGTCTAGCTCGTGGGTCACTTGAGATATTTGTTCACGCTTTAAGAGGTATTTATTGAATTAAATTCAATAAATTTATGTGTTCTAGCATAATTGTAAATGTTCTAACATAACGTATGTGTTATCTATTATTAAAGTAAACAGTATATAATTCTCGTATACTTCCACTATAGTTATAATTTTCCAACCATGAGTTCTTTGAAGTCTGACGAAATTTGAAATATATAACTTAATTAAAGACTTTATTTATTCATTTTTGTTTTCCTTCGAGAAGAAAAGCCAGACAATTGCGTCTTAAACTGGCAAAGGTTTTAAATTCAAAGGTTAAATACTTTTCTCAATTTAGTTGTGTTAATATGGGATAGTTAGGACTTAGGACCATTTCTTTCCTTCGTTAAAATCGAGGGCGAAGCTATAGTATTAAGTACGAGTTCAGATAAATTTAATATTTTTTTCTTAATTTTTATATTTGAATAAGAAGTTCACAAAAAATATATAAATACTTATTTCAATAAATAAAATGAGCTAAAAATTCAATAAAATTTCAAATTCTGATCATTAGTCTTCCATTTTCTTCCCATGTAAATTAGCAAGATGACTGTCAACAACCATTGTAGGTAGTGATATTTTCTTTCTTAATTAGTGCTAATTTTATCTCCCACCAAGTAAAACCACTAAAGAAACGTTTGATTTTGCTATAATTAGTGGCAAAAGAATTTTCAATAAAAGGATCTCTTAAATTTGTTGGAACTTTTAGTGGATGACTTATTATTGTTGGAATTTACTAAATGAGTTGTTTGTCTCCGAGTCAATTTATTAGTTTTTTAAGAATGTCGGGTAAATCTGCTCATGTGCAATAACTTGTAAATTACGTAAAAATTGTAAATCACAATTGACAAGTTCAGTACAACAGGCTAGATTGAGAAGACGTTGGTAGGAAAAAATAATCTCTGACCTTCCTTATAAGATATCACATGTTGCACCAACTCAGTCACCCTTATAAATTTTAATAAAAATATTTAATAACTTTAATCACTTGAGTAATTTTCTAAATTCTATAGCCTGGAATATTTATTCAATACATTTATAATTTATATTTTCTTTATTCTTCTAATATTCTTATTGAATATGGTACCCATTAAATATTGAGTGCATAATTTTTTTTAACCACATATTGAGTGTCATTTACCATGGAATATGATGATATTTTCCTCCTTGGTGCTGTTTTTGTCTTCCACAATAAAAACCATTAGATATTTGTTGGATCTGAGTAGCAAATCAATTTAAATTATCAATGAATTATGGTGGATGGGTCCAAATTTTTTTATTTTTAATTAGAGATTTTAATTTGAGTTTTTAAGATAAAAAATATCCAGTTGAAAGCACTGCCTCCAAAAATAAGTTCTACATGTAATACGTGAATCTTAATAATTTAGTTAAATTTCAATACAGATATTGAATATTAAGTATTATGTAACATATGAATAATAATTTAATCGAATTTTCAATACAAATATTATACACTGAGTGAAAGTAAAAATAATAATTAATTTTTCCAATATTGACAAGTTTTATTGAACTTAGTGGATGACTATGAACATGAGGTCTGGTCCAATTTTTTTTAATTTTTTTTAGTATAATATACATTGTATTATTATTTGTTTCATGATGTTTATTAATATTTTTATTTATTTTGAGTGTTTCTATTTTGCTACCTTTTGCCCAAAAACAATGATAAAGTTTGGAAGAAAGTCAACTTATTTAATTGTAAAGAATATTCTATGGTCGATTTCTTAATTTCTTTTCAAACTTAATTGGTGTATTTTAAATGTAATATACAAAATTTTCATAGTAATAATATTGTAATCTTTAAAAAAAAAGTTCTAAGTTTATCCATCCACCTATGTCTACTGTCTCATTAGGATGTTTATTTCATTATTAAATAATTTGTATTATTTTCTATTTAAGAGTTTCAAATATATATTTATATTTCAAACAAAATATTTTTTTTCTTCATTAAAAGCGTAAATAAAAAAGTTCAACAAAAAAACTTGTCTTTTTTCAACTTCATAAAAATAAATACATAAACTTTTAATTTGATTCATATATATATATATATATATATATTAGTGTAACTAATCATAATTTTTTATATTATGAACGAATAAAATTTAAACTCTCGCGAAAAACATGATTTTTCTGTCGAATTATTTTGGAAATAAAAGTATTTAAATTACTAATTTGAAAATATATTCCAAATGTCAAATGCTGATTGGTTAATAAATTATTGTTAAAGGAAGTTCCTTAAGATAGTGATACCCACCTTAACAAAGCCAAAATGTTCTGCCTTTCACACTCCTTGATTTTGTTGTTATTTTATTTTATTGATAGAAGTCAAGGGGACACCTTTGTTGAATACTTATAAAAGATCGGGATCAGACGGAATTAAGATTTAAAAATTATATTTTTTTATAATAATTTAAAGGTAATATATAATAATAATTTTAAATTTATAATTAAATGTTATAAAGTTTAGGTAAATATTATTGAATTATGTGAACAACGTCCCACCTAAAAAGTAAAAAAGAAATGGTAAGTTATAGAGATAATAATCAAAAACACAATTGAATTACCAATTTATCACTAATTCGCAAGAAATACTTTTTAACTATCAATCGTTTTCTTTTCCTACTGAAAGTATCATCATCTATGTATTAAAATGCATATACTTGAGTACTAGGCGTACGACTTTACGAAATTGAATTCGGGTGAGTAGAACTCCCGAAACTGATCTTGGCGTAAACTGGTATTTTCTGAGCGTCGTTGGTTGAAGGTGTGTTGTGAAATGGGGTCTTGGGATTATTAAAATAGTTCACTGGTTCCGTGCAAGCCGTTGGGGCGGGATTTCTGCCGCAAGGGTGGGGACGCTGTAGCGGGGTGGGTACCACCATTGCGGAGCAGACGCGACTTAAAGTCGAAAATAAACCCCAAAAACGTTTTATTTTGCAATTTTCGAACTAGAGCTAAGGAACGAACCCAGTGCATTTCTTAACAGTTTTCCACCATTCTTGAGGCTAAAGGTAAGATTTTAACTCCCCGAATCCATTTTTTTGATCCGTAAAACATAATCTAATGGGTAAATATCGATGGGGGAGGATTTTGATCTAGAAATTATGGTGGAAAAAACCCTAATTTGGATAGTGGGATCATGGGTATGATCTTGGGTTGTTAGAATAATTGTTAGTAATCCGGATAATTAGTGATTGTTTATTGATTCTCGTATTATATTGATTGTTTGTAGACCAAGAACAAGCGGAACGAATCCGGAAAGGGAAGGATAAAGTTTCTTAGGGTTTCAAGCTTGTTTTGAGGTAGGTGATGGTTGTGATTCTATGATTGTGTGATGTATATTTGTTTTTCACTACCAGAAAAGTGTGAATTACATGGGGATTTTCCGAGGGATAAGTATGAAAATTCGTAGAAAACTTATTTTCCTGCAAATTTTCATACTAATCCCCATGTAATTCACACTTTTCTTGTAGTGTTTGCTTCATTATAATACATGTATGTGTGTGAATGTTGCATTATTAATCACATTAATTGTAAATGAGGATATATGAATGATGATTGCCATAAATCATGACTTGATTGTATGATTATGAGAATGTACTTTGTGATTGTGATTGTGGCTTGTTGAATGGATTGAGTGTTGCATTCCGACACACTAACTTGGATTGGTTGCCACATTGGCATAATTATGGAATCGGTTGCCACGTTCCGGCATAGTCATTGGATCGGGTACCATGCTAACAGTTTGGGTTTGGGTTCCATGAGAGGACCAATGAGTTGACATAATTGTGTATCTTGAGAAACGTGAACTGTACCTTATTCGTAATTATTGATAATATTGTATATGTTCGATATATGCATGTGATTATATTGTTATAATGGCTTATGTATGTTACACTTAGTGGGATAGCTGTGTGATCCTACCAGTACACTATGGTTGTGTACTGATACTGCACTTGCTCTTTCTTTGTTGAGTACAGGGTATCTTCAAGTGGCTATTGATAGACCTCGTTTAGAAGATCAGTGATCGCCGATCAAATTCAAGGGTGAGCCAGTTCTTCCAGGCAGCCATGAGTTCTCTTTCTGTCTATGTCCATATTTTGGATGTATATTTTCTAGTTGGTTATTAGTTCATTAGTTTGGGGTTGTAACCCTTCTTGTTTAGACTTTGGTTCATTGTTAGAGTTTTGGTACATTGACTTTCAGGTTCTAGGCGTATTTCCACATTGTTTAGTTGTTAGATCTTTTGGAAGTTTATGGGAACTTCAGTTTTTAGCCATTTAACTTGCTTCTGTAACTTAAATGCTTTAGTTTTTGGGTTAGTTACTTGGTTTGTGTTGTAGTAGTGGTTCTCTCACCGGAGGGTTAGTGTGGGTGCCAATCACGATAGTCTGGGTCGTGACAACTAAGTGGTAATAATTTTAGTAGGAAAAGAAAATAATTGGTTATAGTTGGTCTAGTGAGATTCAAAGTGTGTTTTAGTACATAGATGGTTAAAGTTCAGATAGGAGAACATAATATGATGATAATTCGAGTAGGAAAAAAGAACAATTGATAGTTGGGATGTGAAACTCGCAAAAAAATAATAGTTTATACATGTTTCATAATAGAGTGAAAGTTTTTGCAAAAAATAATATGAATTGACTCAAAACAAACAGTATCGTTAGAAAAAAAGAATCAAAAGATAATTAACAGAATACTGTATCCACACATATTCATCACAAATTTATTGCAAATACACTATAATAAAAATAATTCAGTACCTAAAATTCAAACTCCAAAACCTCTAATTAAAAACGAACCTATAAAGTTCAAACTTATTTCATCCATCAACATCATAATAAATCAATACGAAAAATCCTCCACTCCTTTTTCTAAAAGGTAATAAACAAAACCCTTTTGTCACATTTACCAATTCAATGTTCAAACTTTTGACTAATTAATTATCATATATACCTTACGTCACCCTAATATTTTATGCCTACATCATTATATTTCCTTTTAAGCAAATACTCATGTATTATTAATCAAATTGTCTCCTCCTCGAACTAATTTAATTTTCACATTATTCAATTAGCCTATCACCATGATTCACATGTTCTCCTCTCGAATAAAGTTCCACGTGATTAACTATTATGATTCATGAATTAATTTTCAAGATTCATTGTATGTCACTTACATGATGAACATGCATTTATAATCGTTGAAGCTTAGAAACTAGAGTTGGCTTCTTTTTGACATGGTAAAGGTAATAATCCGAACATCACATTATTACTCCGCCATTTTCATACTATTCTTGACGTTAGGGGCGAATTTAAGGGTAAAAAATGGGTCACTCGAACCCGTGGTCATCCGACAAAATTCGATATATTGTTTGTATAATTTTTAAAATATAGTAAATATTAAATAAATGAACCCATGGTCACAAATGATTGGATGGCTCACTGGTTCAAGGGTTGGTTTTTATTGTAAGGTTGAGGGTTCGATTCCTAGAGAGGACCTCTTTTTAAAATCAATTAAAAAGTACCATTGTTTGTTATTTTTTTGAAAAAAAATCGTTTTCTTTTTTATAAAGTGTACTTTTTAAATTTCTTGAGATGCGAAATTGCATATTATTTTTTTTTATAAATGGTTTCTTTTAATAATTCTTTTTCAATCAATAATTCATATAAAAAATGCATTTAATTTTTCTTGTGACATAATACTCAAGATTTATCAAACTTCTAATAATTTTTCCTTTAATATTATTTTTCCCCGAAAATCGTATTTAATAGTTTTCTTATGAAAAACCTATAATCTATATTATTGCTAAATTAAATGAGGCCCTCAAATTTGTGGGCCTAAAATGGTTGCCTTTTTCTTATAGGGCAGAGTCGCTCCTGACAATGGTGCACCCGTCTTTTTGAAATCCTGAATTCTCCTCTGGTTGAATCAGAGGCTATTGTGTACATAATTAAATAAATCAAACCTAGTCTAAGAAGCAATAATTATTTTTTATGTAAGAAAATTGTAGAGACGAATAAATTGATATATAATGGCAAACTATAACATTTACTTGCACAATTATCAAATAGCTAAAAAATTTCCATTTATCCATTTTAATAGATTGGTTTTTAAATTATCTCCTTAACAATCGAACTTATGTTTAGCAGGACATAAACTTTTTTAAAGGTACAAGACATAATTTATGATATATTATGATCCATTTAAATATAAATTTATATTCCGCGAAAAAATTACTTTATCTTGAGACAAAAGTGCAAATGACCTATCTAAATCTTTATGTATAAGGTCCACCAATCTAATTTATTTTGTTTGAATGCACCTTGTGACTGATAAAGGAGGCTGGATCTTGACTTTTTTTTTGAAAACTAACCAGTTAGAAAACGTTTCGCACGTATAGCCACAATGATTAGTAATAGTTGTTGTATAGAAATGTGTCACTTTTTTTAGATTGATTAAAATAAAAAGTGTGTCATATAAATTGAGACAGAAGAAATATATATAACAAATGTATAAGTTTGTGCTAATGACATTTGAAATGGTGAGATTGATTCACTCTTAACCTTAGGTCTCGGGTTTGAGCCCCGAGTATGAAGAAAGTCCTTTTGGAAGCGTCACCCCTGAATGACCCATGCAGTGCATGATCCGAGTTTAGTCGGGTCTTTAATGAGGGCTCTGAATTCCGGTGGGAATCCAAAAGTCTACGGCCCACTTTTGCACATTTAGATATATGGGCTAATTTTAGAACATTTTACTTGGGCTATATATAATGGACCCAAAAGATCCAACAAGTGGGCTGGCCCAGGGGGGAAATCCTAGAGCATTTTACTTGGGAAATATGTCATTCTTTTTAGATCGATTAAAATGGAAAGTGTATAATTATGTTCCGAAAAATGTCAGAATTTTGGGCTAATGACATCTAGAATGGTGGGATTGCTCCACCCTTAACCAGAGGTTTTCAGATTTGAGCCCTGAATAGGAAGAAAACCTTATCCCCCCCCTCCCCAAATGGACTATGAACTGCGCAATCCAGATTTAGTCGATGTTCCAATGTAGGCTCTGGACACCAGTTGGAAAACCGAAAAAAAAAGGATTACGACCCACTTTTGCACATATAGATATGGGTTAATTTTAGAACATTTTACTTGGGCTATATATATTGGGCTCAAAAGATCAGATCAACAAGTGGGCCGGCCCAGGGGACAAATTTTAGAACATTTTACTTGGGCTATGTATAATGGACACAAAAATTTAGAAAAACAAGTGGGCTGGCCCAGGGGAAAAATTTAAGAACATTTTACATGGGCTATATGTTATGGGCCAAAAAATTAAGATAACAAGTGGGCCGGCCCAGGGGACAAATTTCAATCAAAGTGCCTTCATATTTCTCATAAATTATTGGAAAAATCACACCATATACACATTTAAGAAATAATATTACGGGTTTTAAACATACTTTTAAAATATTCTTACTTATAACAGTTTATTTACGGGTTATAACATATCAATTAAATTTAACTTTATTTAAAAATTAATTAAAATTTAATTTAATAAATGATTAATCTCTTTATATTTTTATATTATTAATTATTAATAGTTAATTAATTTGATTGCAGTTCCTTTTTTAAAACAGAAATTATCAGTTACACAAATTTAGGGATTTATATTGATTAGAGTTCCTTGATTACTGTTACACTCCAAACCTCCCATTCACGTTAATCCCACCCCCCACGCCTATCCAATACTACAGTAATCGTCCCTCCCATCTTTCTCACCACCTCACTACCCCACATTCACAATCGTCCCTCCCATCTTTCTCACTACCCCAACTTCAAAATCGTCCCTCCCGTTCCGTTTCTCATCATCATCATGTCGAAGAAAACGATTGTAACGCCTCGAAAGAGTCCTCGATTAGTTGAAGGAACTTCTACGGATGAAGAACATGCTCCAACATTCAACATATTGACTCAAACCCCACTGCCAAAAAATGTTGAAATTCCTGCAAAGTGTGGTTCCTCTCAGTCGAAGGATCAAAAGGAGAAAAAAAATGAAGCAAAGAAAAGGGTGAGTTCGGCAAATCAAAAGGGAAAGAAGAGGAAGGGAAAAATTGTAGAAACCCTTTTTTATTCGAATTCTGATTTTGTTAGTGAAATAAAAAAGTAAAAAAGTAAAAAAGCAACAAATGTGGAAGTTGTTCAATCTTCAAAACCATCAACAAGAAGAACAAAAAAAAAAAAGGAATCAGAAATCCCAATATCCAAAAAGGCAAAAAAAATGTTAGGGTAAGTATTATATTTAATTTATTATCACATTATTCAAATCAGTGATTTTTTTGCTAAAAATATCACATTATGCTTATTGTTGTTTCGAAACTTTTGTTTGGGTGAAATTTGTACGAAATGTGAATAATATTTGTATGAATCTGACTTTAATATATGATTTTTGGATATTGTATGAAATGTGATATAATATTGGTATGCAAATGGTATGAATTGTGTTTTGACATTGGTATGAAATTGATTTGATATCAGTAGCCCAATGGTATGAATTGTTAAATTGGTATGCAGATGGTATGAATTATTAAATTACTCGGTTTTGTATGAATTATGACTAATATTGATATGAAATTGAGATTTTTCCTAATAGGTTTCTTTTTCAATTTCTCCATTAATGTAGATGAAAATGGTATAAAATAATTTTTCTTTCAATTTTTTTCCAGTGATTGTGGTTTGTACACATGTCTATTTGTTGTATACATCAGTAATGTAGTTTTTGATATGCGTTCTGTTGATATCGATGCAAAGTACCATCGTCAATGGTATGCCACAATCATATGACATTATGGAAAAACAAAGAATGATGATGGCGCGATCAGTGAGAGTGAAGTAATTGACACTATTGCTAGCAAATTTGGTGGACCCCGCATAGCAAAAGAACATGCTCTGGATACCAGCAATTATCCCACACCAAGACCATGAAGATCAAATTTGAGATAGTTGATTGCACCTTAGACTTTTTAGAATTACAAGTTTTTTTAAATTTTTGGACGATATTTTTGTATTTGTTACAGCTTTAAGTATTTGATATATATAATATCCACTGTTTTATTCCAAAAAGATACCAACTACATATGAATTACAGATTGACTATTGTAATCGCAGGATACTAGTTATATACATACTGCATTCCAAATAGATACACCATTCTAAAGATAAATTACACATTGACTATAATAATTTTCGGGATAACAGTTATATACAAAATGCATACAAATTGGATTCAACATTTAGAGTTTATGATTTTACAATGTCTTATTAACTAGAAAGAAATCATACTACTAATTTAGAGTTCATGAACTAACTATGACTTATAATTGGTATCCAAACTGTACACCTTTGGCATCCAAATTCATATTCTAACACAAAAAAATAAAAAAAATAAAAAAATGAATGAAGTTGGTATCCAACAAAATCATGTTTTTTCAAACAAAAAAAACTTGATTTACTCGTCAGTGACAACAATTCTAGGGAAAAAAAATGAAGAGAGAGAAATGTTGAAGAAAAAATGGATAAAATCAGAGTTTTTAATTAATTTTAACAGATTAGAGTGAATTAAGGAAAACAAATATTCCTAATTAGTTTGAATCTCCTAAATTTATGCTAATTAATAATTATCATCAATCAATTCAAATTTAATTAATACACCTATTTCCATTTTTTTTATTTTTTTCTTCAAAATCGATTTATTTTCCTTTTTTTTATTTTTTTTTCAAAACAATTTTTTACAATTAATTAAAAAAACATTTTTTTTAATAAAAGGTTATAACCGGAAATTTTTTATTGTTACAACTTGAAAGTTTTATTCTATTGCTATAACTTGAAAATATTAGTCTAATAAATGTCATATATGAAAATTTCACTAAATTATTAGAGAGAATTATTCCAATTTATTTTTTGCTTTCCAATTACAAATGTATCATATAAAATATGTATCAAAGAGCAAATTATAAGTGAATGACAAAGAAATAAAATAAGTAGATTATAATTCATGCATGTTTCCTTTACATTTTACCAAACTATTTAGTGAAACAAGAGTTGAATATTCAAGAACCAAAGATATTTGTGACACATACATTATACGTAGATATAAATTCAAGATTTAGAGATGTATATAATTATGATGAATCAAATGTACAATTTTCTTAAATCAATCAAAGTTGTTTCATAGATATGTATTATAAGGTATTCTTCCTCACCAACTTTCATTTCTACATAAAATCTTAGGTTTTTTAAAAGATTTTTCTGTCAATGACACCCTTTTACAAAGGTAACTCCACCATTGACAACGAAAAGATCGAATCTCAACAATCACGATAGAAATTTGAATTCATATCATGTACGATCCATTAAATTCAAAAGTTTTTTAATTTTAAAGTTCAAATCCAAAATTTCTAATCAACCGAATCGTGCCACTAGCTAAGTGGTCCACTACATGGCTAATGCCGCAAGGAATGATACTACTCCTGCGCCAGGTTGGCCCAGTGCATTGTGTCAGCGCTAAAATATGCAGAAAATTTGATACGTACGTTAAGTTAAATAAGACCCATTAGGTCATAAAATCATTCACTTTTTTTGAAATATATTTTATTTTATTTAAAAATTAATACTTTCTCCGTCCCATTTTATGTGACAACATTTGACCGGGCACGCAGTTTAATAAATAAATGAAAACTTTGAAATGTTTACCAAATTGCCCTTTAAAAAGTAGACTCACTTTTCTCTATCCTCATAAATATATTGGAGTACTATCTTTAATATTAAGTGGACCAACAAGGGTAAAAAATAAATTGTACCTTTAAATACTTACCATATAAGGAAATGTGACATTCTTTTTGGGACTGACCAAAAAGGAAATGGTGCCATATAAAATGGAACGGAGAAAGTATTTGATTATACAATTTCCAAATCCAACTTGAAATTCGACAAAAAACTAGAAATTATTTTCAACTCTAACTTTATAACTATAAAAAAGTTTGATCGTCCCGCTCTATCACATTGTCATCCCTAGCACATCAACATGACTATGACTATGACTAATACTAAAGTATTTGGGTGACAAACAAGTGACAGCAATATGATTTTTGTTACATTAATTAGTTTGCTAGTTGACAAGTACAGCTGTGCCAGTTGTATGAATAATGAAATGCTATATATTGGCTTGTTTAATATAAAAAAAAGTTTATAATAATACTAACAAGTCCAAAAAAAAATGATTTTTGTTTTTTAAAAAAAGAAGGAAAAATTTAAACGCATATTCCAGTTTGATTAGTGCCATTTGGATACAGCTTGCATCATTGGCAAAATATTCTTCACGCAACTATTTTTAGTGTGGTCACGATAGAATGATAAAAGTTTATTCATTTGTAATTAAAACGTTGAATTTAAATTTTTGGATATAGGTTTTTCTTAGGTAGATAAAAGATAACACATTCACATTCTTTTTTCTTGTTTAACTCGTGGATATTTGAAATTTACTAGATTAATTAATTCATATTTACATTGAATATGTTCAAGTTTTTTAAGAGAGTTAAACACTTCATATCAAAAAGTAAGGCGTAGCTAGTAAGGTTTAGGGGCTTTTTGAATCCTGTTTGACGAAAATTTAAATTGTTTATATATGGTTAAAATTATTTTTTATGAATATATAATATATGTTGAACTCCCTTTGACTTCTTTATACGTTGAATTCCTTAATGAAATTTCTGATTCTACCACTGCCAAAAAGTACTACATTCATTAAAATCAAACTTGAAATGTTTGGTTAAAGAACGTCGACCGTCTAATATTTGGTATTGATATCTACTTCATAATGTGTGTTTTGAATTATTTATGCTTTAATTTGATACGTGCAAGCTAATAACGATAATGATATTGTTAATTTTCCCGATTAATAAGTTTGTTTAGAAAGGTTTATTTAATTAAGATTTGGAAATTGTGTTTTTAAATTATTGAAGATCCCTTTTAGTACTTGACTAAATCAAGACCAAATCTGGGAAAATCAATGAAGAAATTAAAAAATGAATAAAAGGGATTAAGGGTCCAAATTATTATTTAGATTTTTCTGGAACTACGTGTTTCGCTTTCATATGAGAAGAAATTTAAAATATTATAACAATATGGATTCTGATAAATGGTTCTTGATATTTTTTTTCTTCTGATTAGTGGTCTCGAGTTTGAATCTTTATGTAGATTTTTTTGTTAGGAGCGCTATTTACAGAAGTTGATCATGTAATACATTAATTTAAATTTAGTTAAATTTTAATGAAGATAATGAAAAAAATACTCTTTCTATTCCTATTTACATGTCATTCTTATTAAAGATACACTTTAAGACTTGTCTTACATGTACTTTTCGGGAAAATAATAATATTTTGTGATCATTTATTAAAAATTTGACCTCAAAAGAACACTAAATAAGGGTATAATGGTAAACTTATCTAGTTTTTTTTAAAGAACGTAAAATCTAAAATAGTGACAACTAAATAGGAACGGGACTATAGATTATTGCATTAATTCTATAGTAAGTATTTAATTAATGCAACTTTAAGAAGTATTCAAACTCATATAATATACAATAACTAAAAACAACAATAATGTTTATAATGTTCAACTATAGAAAAGGCATGTCACAACAAGTTTAAAATTCATAGTACACTTGGAATTGTTAATGACTCAGCCCACGTGCATCATTTGATGAAGTCACTTTTTCTTCTAATGTTCGTTACCTTCTTTTGGTGTTGGGCCAATAGAATAATGCGTTATTCGCTTTAGAATCCTATCGTTTTAAAAATAAAATGTCAATTGAGATAAAATTCTTTAATTAATCTTTTATTTGAACTTATCAGAATTTCATGTTTTCCAAGTGCAACATAATGTATATGTTATATTTTATATATTTTGCAGTTTGCACACCAAATTATAATTACAAAAAAATTGTACATAATTTGTTGATTTGGTTATTTCTTCATTTTTTTTTAGCAAAATCAAGATCAAACCAATTTTTTTTGTAAATATAAAACTAAATAAAATCAAATCCAAATATTTAATCAATTATTTGGTCTTAAATCGTTTTTAATCCTAATCATAAACATCTCTAAGACTATATAGCTATTAATATGCATATTGCAGTAAATACTCGTATTAGTCATTACTCTCTTTGTTTTAATTTTCGTGACACTTTTTGCTTTTAAAAAGTTAAGCAATTTAATTTTAACCTAAATTCAGGTCTTAAATCTTTTAAATTTTTTGAAATAAAATTTATATATTCAAAAATTACGTAAAAAAAAGTAGTATAAATGACTGTCAATTAAAATTATTATCGTTAAAAGTAGTCTTATTTGAATTTCAAAATTTAAAATGTGCAATATTAATTGAGACGGACAATTATAAAAAGTATTTTATAAGAGACGTGCGAAGTTTAAAATGAACAAGTAAAATTCAGAGGGGAACACTTGTATAAGAAAATGGACAAGTGAAGCATATTCTTTCTCTAATTACACCAAAATCCATTCCCCCCTTTCGAAATATAAAATTACGCGGTCTCTCACATTTTTTCCTTTTTTACCTCCTTTCATTTCTTCCCTCTTTCTCTCTCTTAGTGTTTCTCTCTCTTCTTCTCCTTCCATGGTGATTGATCTGAGAGAACACTGAATAACTTGCAGAATTTCTCTCTTTCTCTCTCAGATCTAGGGCATTGTTTTGCTTGCCCTAGCACATTTGAGTTATCTCTCGCCTCGCAACAGACAGGGAGATTGGAGATATACATACATATATCTCGTAAAAATTTGAAAAAAGAGAGTATATTGTGTGAAAAAATGGTGACAGTTGATTCATTTGATGCGTTTTTGTTTAATGCTAGCAGAGCATTGTGTAGTCCTCTTGCAGTTTTCATTCAGATCCAGGTATGGATTGTTTTTTTGGCTGCTCGTTGTTTTTACGTTTTTGATTAGCTGTTTTGTTTGGAAAATGAGGAATAAATTGCTTAGTGAATGTTTTTTTTCGGATTTGGCACGGTTCAGATCTAAGTAGTAGGCTTTAATTTGGCTCATTTTTTTTTTGTTAATTGGTTAAATTTAGCTTACGATATATTTGTTTGATGAAGAATTTCGTTGCGTATAAATTGCTGAAGTTTGAATTTTCAATTTGTTAATTGTATGATGCTGCATTTTCACGTTAAATTCCCATACTCCACTTGTAGTGGTTGTTGTTGTCTGTATTCACGGTAAATTGCAGCTTGGAAGTTTCTTTTCTGTTAACTTATTATGTTTCTCTTTAGGATTCAGAACTGAGTTATTTGAAAGCTTCTTTTTTTACCCTCATTGGTTGGAATTTCTTATCCGGACGTGGAAAGTGTGAGGAGCATGATCTTGTTACTTCCCTTTCATTACAAATTCTTCAGTAATCAATAGTTGGAGAAGCTTATTTGGCAAGAGCTTAGGCTTGTATATTCATATGGTTTGTCATTTAAGTAGATTTTTTTTTTGAAGCAATTAATAAGCTCGCATTTCAATGACTCCACAGCTATAACAGAAGGCTTTGTATGCCCTTGCTACGCATGACTGCAAGAGGCTGCTCTTCAAAAATCATTTTGTACAGCTTAGCCTTAGTGATAGAACAGAGAAAGAATTTGACAAAAGTAGCTCATTTGTGCTTGTAGCTACAATGTCCTTTCATATTGGGTTTAATAGGATAAGGCTGATAGATGGATAAACCAAGAAAGGGAATACCTACGATAACATACCGAACAAGGCAATCGTTATAATATGAAATCTAACTAAGGAAAAAGGGAAATTATTAAGGTGCAGATTGCCGAGTGAAATGATTTTAATTTGTCAAGTCATGCTGGCTTATATATTATTAAGTGCATGAAAGCTACTACCTTCATCCCAATTTATGTGACCACTTTTCGCTTTTGGAGATTCAAACTATGTGAACTTTGATCATATTTTTTCATCATATTGACATGAGAAGAACAACCACTCATAGTACTTATCACATAGTTCTTGAATATCTAATTTTTTATTTTATAATATTAGATTGGTCTAATCCAATTTAACTTCAAAGATTAGTCAAATTGACTCTCGAAAAATGAAAAGTGCCACATTCTATATCTCGTTGTTTGGATGGGAATAAAAAGGTTTGATATGCTTAAAGACAAATGAAGCCCGTTGTCTGTTAATGTTTTTTTAAATATTTACTGTTAATGGTTCAAGTATCTTGGGTCTTTAGTCCAAGAAAATGAAGAGATTGACAATGTTGTTGCACATCGTATTGGTGCGGGGTGGGTGAAATGGAGGATCTCTTCCGTTGTCTTGTGTTATAAGAATGTGCCACCAAAACTTAAAGATAAGTTTTATAGACTGGTGATTAGACCGACTATGTTGTATGGGGTGGAGTGTTGACCAGTTAAGAATTCTATTGTACAAAAGATGAAAGTTGTAGATATAAGAATGTTGAGGTGAATGTGTGGGCATATTATGGGAGATGAAATTAGGAATAAAGATATTCAAGATAAGGTGGAAGTGAACTCCGTGGTGGAGAAGATGAGCGAGGTGAGACTAAGATGGTTTGAGTATGTGAAGATGCGTAGATGCCCTATTGAGGAGGTGTGAATAGTTGATAATGGTGGGTGTGAGGCGAGGTAAAGTTAGGGCGAAGAAGTTTTGGGGGAGGTGATTAGACATGAAATTCCTCATCTTCAGTTTACTGTGGACATGACCGTAGATATCAGGGTATGGGAGTCATGAGTTAAGGTAGAAGGTTAGTTGAGTTGAGCGCTATCTCGCTTTTCAGTGGGATAGGCCTGGTTGTAGTTTGAAGCACCTTACTGTTACATCTGTTTTCGCTTTCTTACGGTAGTAATATCATTATTCTCTTAGTTTCTTGTCTTCGATTTTCTGTTACCACATGTGTTTCTTGTGCGTTAGTTATTGGATTATTTTACTATTGTTAGTTTTTTACTGGATGCTTCGTACTACTTTCCTTTTGTTTGCCATGTCTTCTTCATTTCTGTAATTCCTTTCTCAAACTGCTTTGAAATGCTTTTCTTGAAGCTAAGGGTCTATCAGAAACACCCTCTCCACCTCCGTGAGACAGGGGTATGGTTTTCATATATCCTGCCCTCCCTAGACCCCACTTGTGGGATTTCACTGAGTATGTTGTTGTTGATTGTCCGCTAATCAATGTTTTGCGATGTGTTTAACATGAATAAATCTCTGTGCATCTGCTAAACTGCTCTGCGTTCTGTCAGTGTGTGTTATTTAATTATTTGATCTGTTACTGACAAATTAAGAAAACTATAATTCTCATCACACTTTTCTAGTTTCCTGTCTTGTTTCTTTATCTATTCTTCTGTTGTTTTTATGGGACTTTGTGTCTGCAGGGATGTTTAATCGTCTTAATCCTGGCTCTTGGATGGGCTTTAGCTGCTTATGTTAGGTATGGGATCTTTTTAATCTATCTTAGAGTTTATGGTGGACAATTATCTTTGCTGATTATTTATAATCAACTTAGGTAATGAATGGATTCTAAGATTAGTGATTTTCATGCAGCTTTTGGTTTCTTTTTGCAGGGGCAGGGAGATTCGACGGATGAAGAGTAGTATGAAAAGTGGAAATAGCTTTGCATTCCTTACATTGGACATTAATGAACTTGAGCATTCAAATCAGGCCAATTTGCCCCGAGTCACAGTTGTAATGCCTTTAAAAGGGTTTGGCGAGCACAATCTACACAACTGGAGAAGTCAGGTAAACGATAAGAAATCTTTTGCCTTGGAGTGTTCTTTGATTTTTCAATTAAGCTGTGTACTTGACTTTACGCTACGGTTTTTTTATGGCATCTTCTCAACTTGAAAATTATCTCAAGTTTGCTGCCTAATTTCTTCCTTGTTGCTTCTGAGAAGCCCGCATTACTACATAATGGACTCAGTCACATATTGTTGCGTCTTTTAGTCTATTTTGTGAAGTTCTCTACTTTTTGTATACGGGCATGTTTGCCCTTTTATAATGAAAAAAAATATACTTCATAAATAACAAAGGTAAATGCTGTCTTCTAGCTCTCCATTTGGTATCTAATTTATATTCATGTTATTTTGGACGTGCAATGAAAACCTTGAGTTACATGCTTCATTTTTTCTCACTTAGTTCAGATAATTTATAGTCTGCTCGGTCTGCTTATGTTCCTTTTGTGAATGGTGCAGATCACGTCTCTTTATGGTGGTCCTCTGGAGTTCCTTTTTGTGGTTGAAAGTACCGCTGATCCTGCTTATCATGCTGTGAAGTGTTTATTAGCGGATTTTAAGGTGTGGTATTAGGGCTTCTTTTGTGTTCGAAGAGTTGGTTTCTGTTTATATCTTCTTATTGCACACTTCTCATGATATTCGTTTTCTAATTTGAGCAAACGAATATCTCCAAAATTGAAGAGTTGGTATTAGTTGTTAGTTTAATCGTTTGCCTTTGATTTGCATAGCATATTCAGCATTAGTTTGATGTTTACTATCATTTTAATTTGAAAAGCCTAATATTCTTTGAGAAAGATTTTGCATAGCAGTAATATTCATTACAATATTTCACGAGAACTGGTTATTGCCTTTGAAACTGAAATATAGGTTTTGTGTTGACGTTCTTGTTATATTTTCATCATTGGACCGATCTTTGTACCCTTTCTTTCTCTTCTCTTATTATTATCTTTCCTTGCCAAGAATCTCTCATTTTGTTTTCTACTTTGTCTTTCTTGGAATTTATGTTCAACAGTTGCATGTTAATTGGAAATCGACAAAGCAGAGGCATGAGAACAATTTGAAGTTTGCAAATAAAGGAGTTTGTGAAAACAGTTTAAGACTTGTGATAAAACTTAAAGGGCATAGAAAAGAGCAAAGAAGCAAAATATCCTAAAGAAAAAAAAAGGAAAGAAAGAAAGAAAAGGAGCATGGAAGAAGAATTAGATAGGAACTCTAACCAGGGGTCTCTTTGAATCAATATTTAGTCGATGGCTGGAGCCATTGATATTTAGTTTTTTCCTAGGATGATAAGCAGCTACATTAGGAATGTCATTATTTTAAAGAACCTCCAAGGTGAATCTCTCCTTTCCCCTCTCTCTCTTTCGTGGGAAAGTAACCGGATTTTCCTATCACCTATCAGATCATCTCTCCAGAAGAAACAATCTCTTCCGCGTTCTGATCATTAAACTTGTGCCCAAATCAAAAGATGGTCATTATTATTTGAAGGATGGAAGTATTTACCTAATTATGTCTTTGATATGACATTTTCCTATGTCATGCAGTTATAATTTTTGCCTGTCTGTGTGTCTATGTCAAGCTCATGTTGCATGTATGCATTGCATTCTTAAACTCATTACTTGTTTCATATTCGGCATGCAGGATGCTGTTGAGGCTAAGGTTATTGTAGCTGGTCTGTCAACAACTTGTAGTCAGAAGATTCACAATCAATTGGTATGCATCATGATTTTATTGTTTACCGTGGGAAATCTTGAGAAGGTTTTTTTTGTCCATTTTTCTTTATATTGATGAGGCAAACCAATCCTTACCTCTTTTGGAATGGAGGTTACAGTCATTTTTATTACCATTCTTTGCTTTTCTAAGATGGAACAATTTGTGTTAGCAGAGTTCAATGTTGTACTTTACTTATTGATGCATGAGTTATAAGAGATGATACTCTAATCTTATCATTAAGAGAACTCCCATTCAAATTAAATAATTTAATAAACTCTTAAAATTTCATGGTAGGCCGAACAAACTGATGAAAGGGAAGGCAATAAAGCAAGTAAACGGCTTTTTGTTTCAACTGCCTCTAGACTTCTATAGGTAAAGAAAGAAGTCATCTAGCTGCACGAAAATCCTTCCTATTTCTCTCTGATTTTGTTCTCTTTCGCTCTCTTGCTCTTCTTTCCAATATTCAAATTATGGTTCTTCAGCTTTTTGTTGAGGGGCAATTTGAATCACTGTTCCTTAGAAGAGTCAGATTGCAGCCAGTTCTTGTTCAAGCTTATATAACCCATTTGATGTGACTGATGGACATAGATTTAAGAGAGAGGGACAAGTGTGGCACCAGGGCTGTGTTTGTGAATCAAAATTTAATGTTTGAGTGGTCGCTTAAGATAGATTGTTTTATGAACTAGTACTTCTTTGGTCTTCCTTACCTAAAACGACGGTGTTTTTTGCAGGTTGGGGTGGATCAAATGCACAAAGATACAAAGTATGTCTTATTCCTTGACGACGATGTTAGGTTGCACCCTGGGTCAATTGGGGCCCTTACTACTGAAATGGAAAAGAATCCAGATGTAATTTCTATCCTGAAGCAACCTTTTTCTCTGGCACAGCAGGCCAGCGCGCTAATAAAATCTTCATTTCAACTGTTTGGTAGAGATGTAATATTTTGTCTTTATGCTTGCCAGATCTTTATTCAAACAGGATATCCTCTTGATTTACCATCTGGAACTTTGGGAAGTTACTGCATTTATGGATATCACATGGTATGGTGGCATTTATGCCCTTATCTCTATATTTATTGTCTGTCAAGTTTGTTTTTTTGCTTCTATTTTTGGTAGTTCATCTCTCTGTAATGTGGAGAGTGATTTTAGACTAAGATGGTCTATCAAATATTGGTTGTAGTCTTTGTTTACATTAAATGAAAGGTGTTAGATTAGTACTTTGGTCACTCAGCTATTTGTTTTTAGTTTTAGATCCTGGTCGACCCAACTTGCTTGGAATTGAGGCTTTGTTGTTGTTGTTGTGCTGTTGGTTGGATTTTTTATTTTTCCATAATTTTTTTATCTCAAGTAAAAGCTGTAGTAAAGACTTTATTGTTGACACACAAATCTTTCGATGATAGCTTGAAGTTATGTAGTTTGCGCTCTTTGTTATATTAATGTAAATTGAAGTCAGATACACTATATCTATAATTGGTTTTTATGAGGCTCTTTTTGTGTTTATATCTTGTATGGGCATGGACTCTAGCTTCTAAATGATGTTTCTTGGCCAAGTTGAATCTTCTCCTCTAACTCTGATGGTTTATGAGCTTCCTATAAGATGTGGGATTATGCGTCTTTGTTGTCTTTGCATGTCTTTAGTGCAGATGATTTGCTTTATAAAGAATCCTTTTTAACTTAGTTTGTAGCTTTGCTGACTTTCTTTACCTTGTTGGTTCATTGCCATTTATTTACAGCCATGTTCTATGGGATTTGCTACTGGTGGAAAAACATTCTTTCTGTGGGGAGGATGCATGATGGTTAGTTTTTACCATCACATTTGTTCCCTGTTTCATGAGTACATCCACGTTCCCTATTTGACAAACATTTTACTTATGTAGCATCTGGTTACAAGTTATTTTGTACCTTTTTAATTCCAGATGCATGCAAACGATTTTAGAACCGACCGCCATTGTGTAGTGTCAGGGCTTCGAGATGGGGGCTACTCAGATGACATGACTCTAGCAGCTATAGCAGGTAAAGTTTACCTCCAGTTTCTCATTCCTAAATAAATATTACGGCACAAGAGTGGCAATGCAGCTGGTGCGTATCCCCCTCGCTGCTGTTGTGATTGCCGAAATTCATGGAAAACAGAATTTTGAGTTATTGTCTTATTCTGCAACTTATGACATTTTAAGAATTGCCCTGACTATGCTTCTCTTCACCTGCAAATATGTATAATGATCTAGTCTTCTCCTCTGAACTTTTGTCTTTTCTCTTTTACGTAGTGATATTCTTGTCACTGGATGATATTTCTCAGGACATATGTAACTTAAATAGTTATGTGCATTTTTTTGTTGCAGTGATTGTTTTGGTATAACTACTTCTGTTGATTTTATAACCCTCTTGGAGATGAATATTGGCCCTCTTATAACCACTGGCACAGCGGTGCTGTGGTACTTCTTGTTTTTAGCTTTAGGTGCTCTGGGGACTAGTTGTGAGATATGATTCTTTGCACAATCTTTCTTTTTGGTGGAAAGTATTATTTCTTAATCCTTTTTTGGTTTTTGCTACTTTTTCTAGGTGCACACAAGAGGCTAATTACATCACCACCGGTTGCAGTCTTTCCACATCCTCTTGCAACTGATCTTACCTTCCCCAGGTTTCTGAAAAATAGATTAAAATCTTTTATGAAATGTTGATATACATGTGATAACTGTTTGCTGTTGGCTCACCTTATACTTGTGTTTATGTGTAGATATTGGAATTATTTGAGGAAGCAAACATTTGTACTGGAATCATATACAACAAAGGTTAACTGGATCATGAATCGGGCTTTATTTACATCCCACTGTTATCTGTCTTGGGGTTTTGTATCTCCATACGTCATGGCAGGGATTCATGTGGCAGCAGCATTAAGACATTATCTTAAAGAAAACTCTCTTGAGGGTACAGTCATGACATGTAATGGTGAGCACATTTCTTTTGTGTAAGTAGAAGTAGAGTGCGTCGTGGTAGCCATTTCGGTCACATGTTTTTCCTTTTCCCAGAACTATTACATACTGGAAACCTTGCCATGTCATTATTTTACTATAATGCTGATATGATTCTGAATCCTGATATTCGACTGGTTATTTACCAGTATGCTATTCCCAGTTCATTGGAATTACTATATCTTTGTTTGGGTGGGAGGTGCTACATGAAATGTTAAGTAGCTCATAGTTGTTCTTGAAAATCTGTCTATCCTATTATTAGTTTAATGTATTCCTCTTCTCTAAAAAAATAATAATCTGTTTATGCTACGGTAAAACTAATATTTTTTATTTGGGAACGGGTCACACGGTTTCCAGTTATTACTTCTTTGGTTGCATATTTCTTCCTCTTAGATGCACATTTTTTGTACTGTCAGGGTTGTTACTTGTTGCATGCCTTGCCGTATGCACAGTGATTGAACTCCTTTCCATGTGGAACTTGACAAGAATTGAAGTTCACTTGTGCAATATGTTGTCTCCCGAGGCACCTCAACTGTCACTTGCTTCTTATAACTGGTGTCTTGTAAGTTCATTTAGACTTCGCCTATGAACCAAACAGTTTATTTCCGTTTCTTCCCACTTACCTTGGAAGGCTTGATATTTTTCATGGACTGCAAGATTTCTGCTGAACAAGTCTTGCTAACAAAAATAAGATTAAAATGTAGGTACATTTGCACGTGAATTAGATAATCACAAGTGGTTAAAATGTATTGGTCAAGAATTTTATTTGTTTGTAATATATTGGAAAACAAAGTATTCATATAGTCAAACCTGGCTAGTTCAGAACTGAGGAATAAGCGTTGGACCAATGTGGTTTAAAAATGATCAAGATTTCAGTATGAAAATCCTGTATGGTCCTGTTTGCTTTTACTATTTTTTTTTTCACAATACAAGTCACTAATGTTTAATTGTTTGATGTGTTACTTGAGCAGGTATTCATTGCAATGCTGGTTGACAATTTTTTATACCCACTATCTGCAATGCGTTCTCATCTTTCTCAGTCCATCAACTGGTCTGGCATCCGATATCATTTGAAAGATGGGAAGATATGCAAGGTATCCCTTCCTAAGGCACCCTTCTGCTTTCAGAGCAGCATAATAATCTTTCAGATAAATCTGCTTGTTCTAGAATTCGGAATTCTCTTTATCCCTCAGACTAATTACTTCAAAGAAAAGCGAGATGTAGCAAAGAGAAATGTTTTCTACTGTGTTGAAACGGAACACTTTAGATACTCAAATTACTTCCAGACGGTTTCATATCCAGTCTTAGTCTTGCACTCACATGTATTAAATATTCGAGTGTAAACCCCAAAATCACGCTACAAGTGTAAGGTAGGATGTTGAGTCATTTAACAGCATTCCAAACTCCCATTGTCCTTGGTCTAGTATCTCATGATTATACCGAATTGTCTAGTGAAGAAAATTAAACACGTCATGAATAACAACAACGGAAACCATCATCTCTCCCTTTTTTCTTTTGCAGATTGACAGACACAAGCATTTGGTTCCTAAAATTACAGATTTGGCAGGAAAAGATTTGCTTGGAAAACAAGGATCAATACCTAAGGTTGCTATTATTAGTACATTGTCCAGAACTCTTGCTCAATGGAGACAACCAAAGAAATATAACATTTAGATAAAGATCCAATCAGTGGTAAATTATGTGATTCTTTTGCTCCCTTGGTATTAGTGACCAAGGATTTGCTTGACCAATTTTTTTTTTTGGGCCTTTTTTATTCCTTCTGATCTTAAGGGGTACATCATTGATATAGGTTGTAAGTTGTAAGGGTTATTGTTTCTGGCTATTAAATTCATCACTTCATTCTTCTCACCAAGGCTTACCATGCTTTTGGGCTGGTTTTTGTAATTGTAATGTTTATTTGTAAAAAATTAATGTCCATTTCAAAATTAGTTTAAGATTGTATTTTGGGTGGTGGGCTGACCAATAGATAACAAGTGTAAGGTTATGTTGTTTCTCAGTATTAAATTTTATCACTTCATTCTTCTCATTCTAGTGCATGTTCTGCTGAATTTTCTAGTTCTAATGTTATTTGTTATGAATTTTTGCATGTCTATTCACTTCGAAACTACTTCAATCATACGATGTCTGAAGGTAGGCTTGACAAATTCTAACTTCTTTGAAATTTTGGTTTTTGAAATGTTACTAACATAAGGGAGAGGAATGGTGACATTTTTGCTTGAACTTCCGGTACATATGGTTGTAGTATAGCTATGATATAACGGATAATATCACTACGATAATTATCTTCAAACTCCTTTCCTAAATTCTTTTTATTTTCTTGCAAGGCATTGTAGAACAAGTCGTATGACGCGATTTGGCAAACATAGGGCGATAATATTGGAGTTGTTGGGGGTCACCATGGGGTGGTTTCTACCAACATAATTCAACTGCACGAAGGTGAAATCGAATAGATAAAAGTGGTAAAGAAGAAGAAATATTGCTATCTTTATTGATGTTTAATTCTTCTTGTGGTGTTTTTATTTGACTATATACTACGCAAGCGTCTGAGGAGGGAAGACTGTAATAGAACATAGTTTCCATATTTATATATCTTTGGTTTTCTACTTGGTGTGAAAACATATGGCAGTGATAGTTGTAGGTAGTAAATTATGGTAATGGTGCGGAGTTGATGATATATGATAAAGTGATTCCAAACTTCTGATTCAGAATGAAATAATAATAATCTCAAACGGTCTTTATCATATCATAAATATATATATATTATTATAAGAGGGAAGACTGTAATAGAACATAGTTTCCATATTTATATATCTTTGGTTTTCCACTCGGTGTGAAAACATATGGCAGTGATAGTTGTAGGTAGTAAATTATGGTAATGGTGCGGAGTTGATGATATATGATAAAGTGATTCCAAACTTCTGATTGAGAACGAAATAATAATAGTCTCAAACGGTCTTTATCATATCATAAATATATATATATATATATATATATATAATTATAAGTGGGAAGCTCCAAAGTGAAAAGTTGAATTACCATTTTGCCCCTCTGCTAAATTAAAATTTGATTGAATATAAATATTTTATTTACATAATGGTAGAATTTGAAGTTCTTAAGCCCTTTAATAATTAAATTATCATTTTCTTGATAAATGAGTACATTGATATTGCTTTTAATCGTAATCATAAAACTCATAATGGAAGAATTTGAAAAGTTATGATATGAAAAGTCATTCATCACTTTAATGTAGAAATCAATTTCAGAATTAAAATTTGAATTTAAAGGGTCATCTCTTAATGTTATTTAAGAATAAACTTACAAAGATGAAAGCTCACAATAGGAAATTGAATTATGGAAATTGCCCAATTCAACATGAGAAGACAAGAGAGTTAGAATTTGCAAGTGAGGATAACCAAAAAAATGCTGATAATTGGTAATCAAGAAGAAAAAATAGCAGCGGAAAAAAAGAGAGTAAATTTAATACAGATGTAGTATTAAACATTGAACAATTTTATGTTGATATGTTGTTTCTAACAATAACAAAGTTTTATTTTCAGAGCATGAAGACTTTCTTTGCAATATTCTCAACTTTTCGTTCTTGCTTTCTTTCTCCATTATAGAATTTTTCTTCCATGAAGCATTTAGAATTGTATGGGTGTTGGACTTGAAGTATAGATATCAATTTAAGGTATATGTAGAAATTTTCTAATCGTGCATTTAAATGAGAAACATTAATCATTTTTGTTATTCATTTTTGCACATACTAATATATCATATGTTTGGACCTAATAACTTAAAAATGTAGCTCATTATTTTAGTTACCAAACTAAATTTTGCAGGTTCATCAAATGTCTAATCATTTGACATACAATAAAGAAGTTATTTGAATAAATTGATTGTTCATCTATTTTTAATTATATAGTATTTTTTTTTTAATGGCTTGCGATACTGATTAAATGTGATTTTGACAATAATTCATACCATTCACAGGACTCACGTGCAAAGCACATGTAGTTTTACTAAAAGTGGGAAGCTTCAAAGATAAAAAAATTGAATTACCATTTTACCCCTAAACTAAATTAAACATTTAATTAATTAAATAATATTATTTTAATTATTTTTTGAATTGTAAGTTATTTATTAGAAAGAGAATGTAGAAGAACAAGAGCAAATTAGGATTTCTAGAATTTTAAATAAGTACATGAATCAAGATTTTTCCATTTTTTCTAATTAATAAAATAATATTATTTTGATTATTTTTTGACTTGTAAGTTATTTATTAAAAAGAAAATGTGGAAGAACAAGAGTCAATTAGGATTCTAGAATTTTTTAAATAAGTACATGAATCAAGGTTTTCTCTCTTTTAATCTTAAATTAAAGAATATGAAGAGTTGTAGCTAAATCAATATATACCACTACCAAATATAAATTTGTCATAATTGTTGCACTTTAATTCTTTAGTTATTTCCTTCTAATTAAGTTTCCTTAGTTATAAATTTGAATTACTTTAATTGCATTCCACTTAATGAGAAGGAGAGTTTCATCTTCTACTAATTAATGTTAAAGAATTTTATCTTCCTGAAATGTATAACTATTAGTTTAATTTCAATATTTTTACTCTATTCTATAATACAAGAGAGACATTTTAAGGAAGTTAATCACAAGGTAGTGTGCCTCTATGTTTGTTTTTGCTACTTTATTTTGTCTTTTAAAATAAATATAAAATTTATATATCGAAATTATAATAAGGGGATGACTAAATACAAAAGAGTTTCTTCTTATGAGTTAACTATACCCTATAAACATTTATCATTTTACTTTTCATATTTTTGTTGTAACTCAACACAATTTTAAAAGAAATTATGTAATTTTAAAAAAAATTATGTGATTTTTAATAATTCATATTCATCGTTATGGAGGTTGCACGTGCCCAAAGTAGGAAGCTTTAAAATGCAAAATTAGATTTCAATTTTGCCCCTACACTAAATTATAATATTATAAATTATTTAATTAATCATTAAATAATAAAACATGTATCGTATTACAAGTGGAAAGACCTTAAATGAAAAGTTACATTATAATCAATCATAATATCATACTTGTACATTTTTTTCACCATTTTTATAAATATTACTGCCTTAATGACTTAATGAAATGCCCACAGCATAAATGTTGAAGTAAATGCACTAGTAATATCTCTAAGAGAAAAGACCAAATAACCACTTAATACCACATATAATACTAATTCAGTTGGTTTGATTTAAACACAATTAGGAGGTTTTTTTCTTTTGCATTATCTTTTTCAGGTAGACAAATGTGCAAATTATCATAGGTAGATAAATATATCTCAAATCTAATATAAAATTGTGTGGAATGTTCTATAAAAAAAACATTTTAAAGAAATATTGTATTCTTTTACATCTAGAGAAACATGTATGCATTTAATGTAAAGTAACTATTATATAAATAGTATCAAAACTACCTTAATTTATATTTTAACTTTACAAATATTAAATCCATTTTGAATGTAAGTGTAAGGAGATTAAAATATAATATTAATATACATTATGCTTAGAAATTTGTATTTTTCGATATACTTTAATATCTATTTTTATCATCTAACATACCAATTGAAATTGTATATAAGATTTTGACACCAACTAATAGAAAATACGTGCAACGCACGTAACCAAAACTAGTGTATTTATAAGAGTTGAGAAACAAATTCTAACCCAATTCGACTTGGGAACTTCGAATTTAATTAGGAAAGGTTTAGTTAATTCTGTTTCAATAAAGACCCAAAATAAGTTACTAAAATAAAATAAAAAGTAAAACAAATCCCTTTTCCCTTTGGGAGGAGATGGATTATATTTTTCTTTTCAATATTTCTCTATATTATTTAAATGGGAACGATAATCCTCTTTTTTTTTATTAAAGTTAGAATTTTAGTACAAAGAAAATGGGTATTCCTTAACTAATCAAAAACGTTGTTCAAATAATTATGAAAAGAAAAAGCATAATGTAAGTGAGCTTGGAATTCTTAATTTGTTCAAAGTGTTATATTCAATTCAACTATTGAACATATCCTATCAACTCTTTGTATCTAGCAAGTAGCAAACATAGAATTGGGGTGGGAAAAAGAGAAAACGGGAAGGAGATTACAAAATGAGAAATTGAAAGTTCAGATAATCAATCAATCGAGCAACTAAAATAGTTAGATATCTGGGAGATCATGACGACAAATAGGACAAGAATTGCCATTCTCTAACCATTTTGAAATACAATCCTCATGAAACACATGTGAACAAGGTGTGCACATCACCTTTCCCTCCTTCCCAAGCTCTTCAAAACAAATCACACAATCATCGCTCAAATTATTTTTATCAACAAAACGTTTGACGAAGAACATTATACCAACGAACACCTCCACTTTTTCACGTCCATGGTTAGACTCATCAACAACAATGCCACATATTTTGTCTATCACAGTACGGATGATATCACTACGATAATTATCTTCGAACTCCTCTCCCAAATCCTCCATATTTTTTTGCAAGGCATGGTAGAACAAGTCATATGACATGTATATATAATGATAATATTCAAGATGAAGTGAATCAGCACGAGTATGTCGATAATATTGGTACTGTTTAGGTTCATTGGGAGGTTTATACCAATATAGTTCATGTGTATCAAGGTGAAATCGAATAGATAAAAGTGGTAAAGAAGAAGAAATATTGCTATCTTTATTAATGTTTAATTCTTTTTGTGGTGTTTCTATTTGACTAAATACTACACAAGCATCTGAAGAGGAACGACTGTTATTCAAAATAGTCTCCATATATTATTTTTTTCGATTTATCACTCGATATGAGAGCAGATGGTTGTAGTTGTAGGTAGTAACTTGTGGTAATAGTGCAGGGGTTGATGATATATAAAAATGGATGTTGTGATTCGAAATCTCTGGTTAAAAATAAAAAAAATAGTTGAAAGTAGGAAGTGGTCTCAAACAATCTTTAAGTGTTTATAAGAGTTGAGAAGCAAAAATCCTAAGCTAATTGGACTTAGGAACTCGATTTAAATAAGGAAAGAGTCAGTTAATTATGTTCTAAGAAAGATCCAAAAATAAAATTATTATAATGACATAAAATAAAAAGTAAAGCAAATATTTACCTTTTCCTTTTGGGAGATGGATCATTTCATAAAAATTAGTTAAAATAACGATTTTTTGGATTATATAGATGGACCGTGAAATTTTATTTTTAGAAATTAATAATATTTTGGATTTCTAATATAAAAATAAAATAAAGTTTTTGTCTAATATTCAACCCTAACCATATAGTATGCATATTAATCAAATTTTTAAAGATTTAATAAATTAGTATCCTATGATTTATCTTATTCGTTATATAAGTCGAACACATAATTACACAACATAAGCAACAGAATGACCTCAATCCTTGTTAACAACAAAAGATTATATATTTTAAAGAGAAAACTACTAGGTGAATTTTGGTTATTAATTATTATGGCGTATCTTAAAGACTTAAAAATTAAAACTGAAATAAAAAATATCCAAACCGATTAATCAATAATCGATCTTAAAGAATCCATCCAATCAATTCCAATCCAATTCGAGCTTCTTTAAACTAAGATTTGAATTGTAATTCTCATATCCAATCTGAACGACCCAAACCCCAACCCTTGAGGGTAAATATCAAAATTTGACAATATCCCAAATCTACCTTGGTGTTGCATCGTATTATAACTTCAAGAAATATGTTTAAATGGATTTGGAATTAGAAGTAAAACTACAAGATTTTTGCTGAACATAGCTTTTTTTTTGCAAACTTCATTCATATGAAATTTCTGAAGTGAGTTGCGTATACATTTAAAAAAAAATGAAATACAAATATAAATAGTGTTGTTATAATAAAATACTCGTAATTTTTTTTTTATTTTGGTGCAGTAAAAATATAAATAAAAAATTAGGGTTGGGGAAGAGAAAATGGGGAGGATTACAAACTGAGAAATCGAATCTTTACTAACAAAATAAAAGTTCAAGTAATCAATCAATCAATCGAACTACTAAAATCCTTGTTTAATTATGTTGAATATTTCAACAACTTGAATTTAATTAGGAAAGTAAAATAAATATCTTTTCCCATTGAGAGATGGATTATATTTTTCTTTTCAATATTTCTCTATATTATTTAAATGAGAACGATAATCCTCTTGAGCAATATTTTTTTTATTAAAGTTGGAATTTTTTTTTAGTACAAAGAAAATGGGTATTTTTTTTAACTAATTAAAAATGTTGTTCAAATATTTCTGAAAATAAAAAGCATAATATAAGTGAGATTGCGATTCTCAATATTCAATGTGTTGTATTCAATTCAAATAAAAAGGAATAAAAAAAATTGGGGTCGGAAAAATAGAAAATAGGGAGGAGATTACAAAATGAGAAATCGAGAGTTTAGGTAACCAATTAATCGAGCCACTAAAATCCCCGTTCTCTCTTTCGTATATACTTTGAAGAAGAAAAAAGTGATATTGAATAGATAAATGGGGGAAAGAAGAAGAAATATTGCTATCTTTATTAATGTTTAATTCTTCTTGTGGTATTTGAGAAATTTGTACACAAGCTACAGAGGAGGAACGGATGTAATCCAAAATAGTATCTATATAATTTTCTTTTTCGATTTTCAACTCGATATGAGAGCAGATGGTTGTAGTTGTAGGTAGTAATGGTGCGGGGTGTATGATATATGAAAATGGATGTTGTGATTCGAAACTCTGATTAAGAGTTAAAAAAATAGCTGAAAGTAGGAAGTGGTCTCAAACAACAATCTTATGTGTTTATAAGAGTTGAGAAGCAAAAATCCTAAACCAATTTGACTTAGAAACTCGATTCAAATAAGTGACATAAAAGAAAAAGTAAAGCAAATATCTTTTTCCCTTTGGCAGATGGATTATAGGGATGATAATGGAAGCCAAGGCACACATACGAAAGGGGACGATAATGGAAGCCAATGCACATATACGAAAGGGGACGATAATGGAAGCCAAGGCACATATACGAAAGGGGACGATAACTTGAGTTTCAAATCATGCTAAGCTGATTAACACAAAAGAAGATGACAGTAACAACTGAATTCGGGAAAATCAGCAGAGCCGAGCATGATAACAGGGCAACAGGTTGTCATAGACACAAGTGATGATTTATTATGAGGTAGGCAAGCTCCTCGAATTTTTTCATCACATGAACAATTTGTTACAAATCAATTGATGGAAGTAATCATTTATATTTCTAGATCTCCGATGCAGAAGTCATCAATCATCTCAAATACACGCGTAGCATGTTGCGGCCTGCAACAAGAATGTGACCGCGATTTGAATGGTTAATAAAATAACAAACAATGAAACTTCGATGAAATAAGGCAATGAAGGAAATGCAGAACCACAAATGGAATAGGGATCAAGTATGATCAGTGATTACACAGTTAAGAGGCTACTTTAAGTCTCTTACCTCTGGGAAAAGAAAAATAAAATCCCGAAGATTGCAAGGATATGGACTTGTTGGAAAATCACCTAGTGTCACGCCATAAGGGATTATCGGAGGGAAACTAGAGCAAAGAGACAAATGTGGATATGATTTTTTTCTTAGTGTAACTGAATTAGTGGAAGATTGAGCCGAGGTCTATTGGAAACAACCTCTCTACCCACAAAGGTAGGGGTAACGTCTGCGTACATCTTAGCCTTATCAGACCCCACTTCTAGGATTACACTGTTGTTGTTAACTGAATTAGTGGAAGAAGGATATATTTGACAAAGGCTTACCCATAGAAACCTTCAGTTGAATCATCACCAGCATGATCTAGGATGGCATCACCCCCTGGGTGTTCTTCGACATACGAGGTAACATCAAACACCTAAAGACAGAAAAAAGCGGAGAAGAGAGTATATATTACGAAAAGAATGTGACCAGGAAAGGTTAATATTCCACAAGTGTAAGTAATGGTTTATGTGGTCAAGTAGAGAATCAAAAAGACCTTATCTTTGATAATAATCCAGCAATCAGTTCTCTTGTTATGCCGTGCAACTTCAGCTTTGCTATATGATTTGACTGCCTTTAGTTCAAAAAGAATATATCGCAAAAGAAAGAAAGAAAAACAATCAGCATAATCACAGAACACGGAAAAATTTAAAGGCAAGAAAGATTGTACAACTGCGGATTCACAAGCAATATGCACAAGAAAATAAAACTATTAAATCGGTCAGTTATGAAGCTTTGTGCAGTTATCTAGCAAAATAATTCACTCGCAAGGAATAACTACGATAGATGCAAGACTTGTCAATTGCTTTAAACACCAACACACAATTTATTGTTCTCGAAGGACTTCCCTTCCTTTAAGGTTTATCCTTCTTTCATAGACACATTCCACCGTCCCCTCACCCCACCCGGCCACCACCATACCCAGTGTAGTATCACAAAGTGGAGCTTGGGGAGGGGACAGAGTGCACACAAACCTTACCCCTACCTCAGAAATAGAGGCTTGTTTCGGATAGACCTACAAACAAGGTTTAAGAATAAGAATAGTTCAAGCAGGGCATTACCTATCATCTATAAAGAGATAAATCTAATACACGAGGAGTAATCAACAGTAAGTTTCTGCTTCTTTGTCTTCTCCAAATGCTCATATCAGTTAATTAATTGTGTGGGTTGTAGTCTCCTTATATGATCTTGAGTAATCCTTATAACTTGAGCTAACTTCAAGTTAGGCCAAGGTCAATTTTCTTAACATGGTATTAGAGGTAGAAGTATCCCTATTCCCTAGTGTTCGGCTACCCAGTTGGGCCATCCATGTCATCGTACTCTATGCTCTAGCCTCTAGATGTCCAACCCTCAGCCTACCGGCAGTATTAAAATCCCACGGAGAATATGAGTTGTAGTTTCCTTATATGGTTTTGGGAAATCTTGACAACTTGAGTAGGCTTTGTGGAGTTGAGTTGGAACCAAGATGGAATTTGTTTTACCCACAGTAAGAATGACTAAAACTATTATCTTGACAAGCATAGTTAATAAGTGAACAACTGAAATGAAAGGTCTAGAATTTAACAACAAAAGTAACTTATCAAGGACCTATTCAAACAACCAAAAAGATTATATGTGATATGACTGTAAGTTAAAGTACCTTGTTCTGAGCATTTGAGGCAACCTTTCTTTTCGGCTGAACTGTGGTAGAACACAAACGAAAATAATCAAACATCAAATTCTTTCTGAGCATAAGAACATTACAAACTTGAAACCTATAAAGATATGACACTTAAACCTGACTCAACCCCAAAAGCTAACTCGTGAAAGGACGATTCCCTAAGTCACATATAAGTAAACCACCCGTCCATTTCCCTACCAAATGGGGAATCTAATCCACTCTAACATCCCATTTACACCTAGACCCAACTAGAGCGTGAACCTAGATCCCAATCGGGGATAGACTTGACCCTAACACTATATAAAGATATAACATTTAGGCCTAACACAACTTCAAAAGCTGACTCATCAGAAGATGATTGCCCAAATCCACATAAACAAATCACATCCATTCCCAACTAATGTAGGACTCTAACCCACTCTAACATCCCTTTACCTTCACAAGAAGCGCCAAAACAGGATGAACATGAACCTGACACTGATACTATGTAAAGATATGACATTTAAGTCTAACTCAACTCCAAAAACCAGCTCAATCTATATTAGCAAACCACCATTCTATTCCCCGCTCTAACAAAACCTATACAGAATCAGCTAAAAAGCTTACCAGATTTACTCCGCAGTCGAGGTATCACAATGAACACAGCTAGCAAGATACCCAACAATACTGTCGCCAAAATAGCCTCCATATCTCAAATTTTAGCTCTGTAGTTGAACAAATGAGCAAAACAACTAGAAATTAGAGCACATATATAGTTATAGTTGAACAAATGAGCAAAACAATTAGAAATTACAACACATATATAGTTACAAAATATCATCAATGGCGGCTTAACCCTAAAACCCCAAATTGAGTTAGCTCAAATACGAAAACATACCGAAGATGCAAAAAAAAAAAAAAACAAATTCGAGTAAGAGACGAGATTAAGCGATGTAAAATATATTAATGATGAAAAGCACCACATTAACAAAAATACCCTTTACACCTTGTTTGGATGTTGCCACTCATTCTATTGTATTATATTGTTAGAGTCAGTTTCAAATGTAAAAAAATAATTTTTGGTTTTAAAAAAAAAAAGAGAAATAGAAACAGAAAATTATTTATTTCAAGACCAAAATATCTCCGTCATAAATATACATATTTATCAATATATTTCTTATATTTATTTATTATTGTAATGAGTTTTTTTGTATGTATTGATTTAATTTTGTTAAATTGTTTTTAAGTTTATTTTCCTTGATATTTTTGATTATATAATCGTTATGTTAATGTTTTATCAATACTTAATTTATTATTTTATTCATCTATGTATAATATTGATCAAAAAGTTGAATATGTATATTTTAATTTAATAAAATATAATTTAATTATAAATTTTATAATAAGTATTTTAAATAATCTTTAATATTAGAAGTGCATTGATATTTATCCTTTTTTCGTAATTTGACTCTTAAAAGTACTTTGCCCCCTAAAAACTAGTCAAACATTTTGCTTAAGCAATATTTAATTTTGGTTGTAATAGACCATTACTTAATGTTTTATCAATATTTAATTTTGGTCGTAAGAGAAATAAAATGAAGGTAACGCGAGCAAATTGACGAGTTTTAAGTATTAGAATATGTAGTTAGATTTCATAAGAAAATGTCTAATGCTTGAGATTGTCGAATCAAACTCCATATAAAAATGTCTGAAATTTGCTTAAGCAAATAATATGCCAAATATCGACTCTCATAGGTCTGAAAGTACGTAAAATTTTCAACTCCAATCTCGTAATCCTAATGTTGATTCTCAATCGTTTTTTTCAACAAGAATATTAAGATTATGTTATTTCACTCCGGACAAAAAATGTAATGGAATAAATTATAGCTTAATAAGCTTTATAAAACGCGAGTTTAAATTAGTTGAGTCAGTAAATATCAAACACGAAATAATTAATAATAATAAATAAATGTGATTGTTACATAATTCTTAGTGCTCATTTGCATAGCCTTCAACCCTGTTTATTAAGATTTGAATTTTTAGCCACCATAGGTAATGATACCTAAATAACAACTTCTCTTTGAAGAGTAGAATAAGTACAAAAAAAAACAATATATAGAATCAATTAAAGTACTAAACTTTCTCTATTAGCCATCTCCTTTGCATCTTTATATTCCCTTTAAATCCACCATCCTTCTTTTCGAAAGAAAAAAAAAAGTCTTCCCATATTATTCTCGAGTTTAATAAAATTTTGAAATAAATCAGATAAATTTCACGTGTCAAAATACTTTTGAAATTATTTAAAATTTATTAGTTTACTTTTGATTATGCCTTAAAACTATCATATATTATACTTCATTGAAACTCCATAAGGGTCAAGGATATAAGTACTTGACGATTTGCTAACGATAAGAACACCTAAAGTATAACTTAAGTTAAATTTCATATGAGGTTAAGTTAGGTACATCATCGATATAAATAATTTTTCATACGACTTATAGGTATACTGTAAATCAACTTAAAATATGAGATTTGTAATCTTGAAAATAAGACAGGTTACCTGCTATGATAATTGATATGATAATATTATAAATATTGTCAACAATGACGGTGCATATTACTTAAACTCAATTAAAATATTTAGAAGAATATTTCCCCCCCTTTTCCATTCCTTTTTATATCTCAAAGTTCTTCCAAGCTACAAAACATCAAAGAAAGAAAATGAGTTTCTTCAAGACAAAGAAATCCAAAAGTTTCCCTATAGCCAAAACACCATCACAAATACAAACACAAGAAAACAAGAACATCAAACATGAAGTTCTTTTAAACATTCCATCATGCAAAGTTCATCTAATGGATGAAGGAGAAACTCTAGAACTTTCCAATGGATTTTTCACAATTTTTTCGATATTTGAAGAAGATGTTTGTGTAGCTACAATCATAAAAGTTGGTGATGAACTTCAATGGCCACTTACAAAAGATGAACCAATAGTAAAGCTTGATTCTTTACATTATTTGTTCACTTTGCCTATTAAAAATGGACATCCTTTAAGTTATGGTGTGACATTTTTAGAAAAGGGTAGTGGAAATCTTGGTGTTTTAGATGAATTTCTTAAAAAAAATGCTATGTTCACTTGTTCATCAAAATCTTTAATTAGGAAAAGTGATATTGATTGGAAAGAATTTGCTCCAAGAATTGAAGATTATAATCATGTTTTGGCTAAAGCAATTGCTGAAGGAACGGGTCAAATTGTTAAAGGGATTTTCAAATGTAGCAATGCTTATACTAATCAGGTTTGTTGTTTCTTTTAGCCTCGATTGTTGTACTCTCTTGTTTGTTTCTATTTCCGTTTACATCTTCTTTTGAGGTGAGGACGTATAAGAAACAATCTCTCTATCTTCTTAAGGTAAAGATAACATTTACTCAGAGGCGGAGCTAGGTGGAAGTTCGTGGATTCGGACGAACTATTAGTTTTTCGTAGATCTTGTATTTGTATTAGAAAATTAAATAAATATATATATGTATATTAACTTGTGAACCCCTAACAAAATTGATTGACAACTCAATGGTAAAGAAGGGGCAACGAAAATGTCTTTCATTCTCTTTTTAAAAAAGGAAACATGTTTTGCAATATTTTTTTCTTTTGTCCTAAAATTTAGAAACCCCAAACTCCTAATACTGGCTCTGCATCTCCATTTACGTACATTTTATCATATCCAAACCCCACATATGAGATTACTCAGTGTTCGTTGTTGTTGTGCTATCTTTTATTTGTTAAGATGTGTCTAAGGGTGAGGGAATCCGTTGTTGTCTCTTTATATGGTCTTTGAAGAATTGTTTGTTAGACATTCTTATATATATATATATATATATATATATACCTATACTTGCCTTCCTACCATCGTTTTCGTTGTGGTGTTTTTTTACTCCGAGGATCTTTTAAGTACTCAAACCGAAGTATTATGCTTACGGACCTTTTGGATCAAATATGTCATAGACCGATCCAGAATGTGAAGTTTATGAGTTCTTATAGCGTCTTCAAGTTAATAATACAATAATAACTGAGTTTACCGTCTATATTTATAGATATTTGATGAATTTCTTAATATATATCTCGTCGATCCATAGCCTACAAGCTAGATCTACCTTTGTTTAGTTTGTTCTCCATCAAGAATGATTTTGGAAGTTGCTTCATAGGAGAGCGGAAAGGGTTAGCCACTATTTATTAAAAACATACGATTTTACTAAGTGGTAACACAATGTATAGTGTCTGATACATGCCCTATGCTAGAAGGTCATAACGAAAAGTGTTGTAAGCTTTGAATAGAACCTCTAGTAAACGTTAATAGTAACTCAATTTTAAAGTTAAAGTTAGCCTTAAACTCTGTTTTCTTGTCAGAATCCGACTTTAATACATGTGTTAGATTAATGTCACTCTCGCTTTATACTTATAATTTTTGAGATTGAGTTAGATTTAAAATTCATTTTTTCTCGTTACGATATTAAATGCAGGTGCAAAAGGGAGGAGAAAACATTTTAATTCCAGCTATAGAGAATTCTAGTTCTACTATTACCAAAAGGAAAGGCAATAATACAACAAATAAGAGTGCACTCAATGAAAGCCTAAAACGGTAAGAAAATTCCTTTCTCATAATCTTTCATCATTTAAGTCAAAAAGCTAAAGAAAAAGAAGAAAGTTTTGTCTACCAATAATGATGCTTTTATCACATTTTGTCAAAAAGGTAGAAGGGTAGAGGTTAAAAAGGTTTATATATTATACGAAATATTTTAATTTTATTATATGTTAAGAATTTTTGTTCTTCTTGGCATATGTTATTTTGATATAAATCTTTTTTATTCTTGCAAATAAACTGTTTGAGAGGGTTCATATATTATACGAAATATCTTAATTTTATTCTATGTTAAGGACTTTTGTTCTTCTTGATATCTGTTGTTTTGACACAATTTTTTTATTATTCTTAAAAGGAAACCGATCAAAAATATTTCAAATCGGCCAAAATAAATTTCTAAATTCACATATTTATATCTTAGTATCTTCACATCATTTATATTCTTGATATTTATCCTTGTGGAGCTCCAACGTGTATAATAGAGAACATTTCTAAATAATTGTTAAAAAAAAAAAGAGGTGGGGGGCTGGGAATAAATTTAGACATTTCTCCAAAAAAGTATTTTGACATGTGGAATCCATAGGCTTTGGTATAGAGAAAAACATTTTCTATTTTTTTTTATATATTTTATTGGTCAAAACACTTTGAAAAATATTTTCTTTAGTAAAATAAGTTCCTAAAAATTCAGGAAGATAACTTCTTTAGCGGAGGTAAAGAAAATAAATTTTGTAAGTGATATTTCAGGTTCATTGTCTTCTTCTCAATGTTCAATGCCCCAATCCGCTCCTGCGCTCCACTCCCATTCCATAGTATTTTTCTAGATTACATATAAATACTCTTATAGAAAAAACTACTTATTTTTCAAAAAAAATAACATTCTAACTTGATTTTCCTTTTCACTTGTTATTTTGACAAATCAAGAAAAAACAATATTTTTCTTCTTATTATACCCTCAATTTATTAACATTGAGTTAATGTCTTTGAAAAATGTAGTCAGTAAATACATTTAAAACTCTATCAATTAAAAAAGATAAATAGTAAACTCCCTATATACCAATTATTATTTTCTTAATAGGTGTGTCAAGTCAAAATTTGACAAATAAAAAGAAATAAGCGAGTACAAATAATCACGAAACATAACGGATGATAAAATTAGGGATAAGATACAAGTATCCCTAGATTATGACCGAAATCCCATAGACACCTTAACTAAACTAAGGTCCTATTACCTCTAAACTTATTTTTTTGTAATTTTATACACCTTTTTAGCTTACGTGACATTCAAATACCTCCGACGCGCCTCAACTGCGTGGAGTCACGGAGCATGCCACGTAAGCCAAAAGGTGTACCAAAATATAAAAAATGAAGAGTAATAAGACTTTAATTTAGTTAAAATATGTCTCTGAGATTTCGATAATAGTTTAGGGACACTTATGCCTTATCCCATCAAATTAAGATATTCAATACAATAAAGGAATAATTACGACCATTCTCCAAAAAAAGTTAAAAATAAAAAAGTATTTTTATCTAGTGTCAACATAAAAACTTGAACTTACAAAAAAGGTGTCATTGAATTTGTTTGTAGTGCGAGGAAGTTGTCAAAAATGACAGAAAAAATGAGCAAATCTATGCTTAATGGAGTTGGAATTGCAAGTGGATCAGTTATGGGGCCTATGGTTAGGTCCCAAGCTGGCAAACAATTCTTGACCATGGTCCCTGGAGAAGTTCTATTGGCTTCACTTGATGCTCTCAGTAAGTATCCCGCAACGTTGCTCGGACTCTTCAAAAATATTTTTATAGTTGTGTTGAATTTTTTATAAATTTTTTCCCTCCGTTTCAATTAAAACTACTCTTTTTAGATTTTGAGATTCAAACAAGTTTATATTTGACAGTAAATTTTTCATACATCTTTCAATTATTTTGAATTGTCAAATTATTGTGACTTGTAATACTTTTTATGTAGTTTACAAATATATAAATTTCATTTCAAAGAATTAGAAGATTTCACACGCAAATTTCCGATCAAACTTAAACTATTTGACTCTAGAAAAACGAAAAGTGTCACCTAAATTGGAACAGAGAGAGTACTGTTTTTGGTGGATTCGACATGTACTCGACAGTATTTTTGAAGAGTTCGAACAGTATAGGAAGCCAACAATTCAGTCTCTCTGTTTTTCCATTTCAAAAATATTATGATTGATTTCTTCTTGAAACTGTAGACAAGATTTTAGATGCTGCTGAAGCTGCTGAAAAACAAACATTGTCTGCAACTTCTGGTGCTGTTACTAGGATGGTCACTCAAAGGTAAATACACTTAGTATGGTGGAAGAAAATGTTTCGGTTTTCTCATGTTTTGTTGGTCAAATTTCTTGAAAAACACTTTCTTGAGGATTAAAAATGAGAAAATTGACTTATCCAATAGAAATAGAAAAAAGGGAAAAAGGACAAATATACCCCAAACTATCGTAAATGGTATGTAGATACCTCCGTCATATTTTTGGGACATTGGTGCCTCTGCCGTCCAAAAACTAATGCGTATATACCCTTTATACTAACGGACATACACGTATCATAATCTTATCCACCGATCCGACATTTATTAAATATCCACGTGTCCCTATTTAGTCTTCCGTTAGAGTGAAGGACATATATGCTCTAGTTTTTAAATGACAGAGGCATCAATGTCCCAAAAGTATGACGGAGGATATCCGCATACCATTTACGATAGTTTGAGGGTATATTTGTCCCTTTTCCCTAGAAAAAATAAGTACCGCATGTGACATCTCACATTGATTTTCTCCTCACTCCACCATTTCTAGTCTGAATCTGAATATTAAGATGTGCATTAAGATCTAGATGTTTAAATCTGAATAGACATTTGAATATTAAAATGTTGTCTATGAATCTAAACATTGAATAATTAAGATTGTTTGTTTTATATATCTGTATGTTTCTCCATAAGATCATAAATGAAAGATATTTGATTTTGTTCTTGCATGAATTGACATTATATTAAAAAAAAATTGGAATGAGAAATATTAGGTATGGAGAGAATGCAGGGGAGGCAACAGGAGATGCATTAGCAACAGTAGGGCATTGTGCAGGAACTGCTTGGAATGTATTCAAAATTAGGAAGGCACTTAATCCTGCTTCTTCTGTCTCCTCTGGTGCACTCAAAGCTGCAAAAAATATAAAATAGATTAAAACTTATGGAGAAAAGTGGGGGTCGATCGGAAACAACCTCTATGCCCTACAAAAATAGACATAAAGTCTACATACGTTTTACTTTCCCAGATCCTGCTTGTTGAGTGACACATGGTATGTTATTGTTGTTTGTTGTATGGAGAAAAACAAGGTAAGTTTTTTTTTTTCCGAGTTGCTTGAAAAATATATTAACACATTTTGACACATTATAACGGAGTCGGTCAACTAATTTTTAGAAAATATGTGGACTAACGCACATGATAAGCGCATAAAATTTTGAAATCTTATTATGTGACATTGAAACATTGAAAAAAATGCCATTAGTGAAAATATAATGAGTGTACCAGGCTTGTGAGGAACGACCTTGTCAAGTTTGGGGGCCAATGAAGTCAGTCGACTAATTTCTAGAAAATCATTAACACACACAAAAAACCATTTAAAATCTTGAATTTTTATTTTATGACATCGAAACACTGAAAAGACGTCATAAATGAAAATGCAACGAATATTGATCACCAGGCCGGACCTGGCCCAGTTTGGAGGCCAACAGAGTCGGTTGGCTAATTTTTGAAAAATAAGTGAACTAACGCACATGAAAAATTCATAGAAATTAGAATTCCTATTACGTGACACTGACATGCTGAAAAAAATGGGAAAATTACACGATTAGGCAAACATATACTAGTTAATTAGCTAACGTAGCTATAGTTTGCATTAATTACAATTTGGAACATACTTCTAGCTATAATTACATTCTCTCTCTCGCCTCTCTCCCCTCTTCTGGAATCTCACGCGCCACTCTTTTCTTTTTCAATCATCTTTCCCTCGCCTCTCTCCCTGCCCAATCTCTCTCTCACTTCTCTTATGTCAATCTCTCTCTCACTTTATACAAACACAAATATATAATTTGTCTTTGTTTTTGTATAAAGCGAGAAATATGGGATATACAAATACAAATACATATCTCTCTGTCCTATACACTTATAATTATACAAATACAAATCTTCCCCCGCCCAGTTCTCTTTTGCCTTTCGCTCTCTCTCGCTTTATACAAACACAAATTATACAAATACAATGTATAAGTTGTGACTGTATAAAACGAGAGAGAGATTGGATATACAAATACAAATGTTTTAACTCGATTCAATTGTATACGAATTCAAATTGTATGCAGATATACAAATACAATAATTTATATATATAATAGTTATATATATACAATTATCTAACCGATATACATATACAGTTCGCCTCTCTCCACTCTCTGCTCTCTCTCGCTTGCCTCTCTCCTCCCTTTCCCAATCTTGCTCCCCAGATATACAAATATATATGTATACCAATTACATATATATAATTATTTTGACATATATACATATACAATTCGCCTCTCTCCACTCTCTGCCCTCTCTCGCTTGCCTCTCTCCTCCCTCTCCCAATCTCGCTCGCCACTTTCCTCCGTATAATATGTAGCTACAAATCGTAATTAACAAACTATATCTATGTATCATAAGTAAGCTATTTTGAGTGGCTATATGTGAAAATTCCCCCCAAAAAATGTCATTGGTGAAAATATAATGAGTGATGGTCACTAGGCCTGTGAAGCCCATCCTGGCGGACCCCACAGAGTCGATCGACTAATTTCTAAAAAATAACTGACACATATGAAAAATATTTAAAATCTTAAATTCCTATTATGTGACACAAAAACACTAAAAAACTGTCATTAGTGAAAATATAACGAGTGCTGATTACTTCTCACGATTAGTCACGAAAGATCTTTAGTCATACTCGTATGAAGTATGCATTGCCACAAAGGAATTTCAGTCACAACATTATTTAAAGTTAGGACTTCCTCAATCGAACTTTCGATACAATTGTCTTAAGTTTGATAAATTTGCAAAAATTTGTGGGCAACGAATATGAATATAACTTAAATGATGATCTCAAAATCGAATATATATGTGAACTTCCTCCTTTGGATACCCCTAAGTGGCCCAAATACCTATAATAAGCAGCCCAACTTGTACTTCCTATTATAAAAGGGTGAAAACGAAGCTAACACCACAAAAGCCATTATAGCAAATTTTCCGATCTGCAAACTCTCTGTTTTTTCCTTTCAATGGAGAATCCAGAAAACTTGAACATATACAAAGCTTCGAGAATCATAAAACGAAGTGAAAATACTTTGTACAACGCTCTACGATCAATTTACGAGGATTCTATATTCGTCGGCGAGATTGCTCAGTTATGGCCGGAGCTTCCGCTGTTAGCAAATCTCCGTTGTGGACTTTGGTACTCTCTGAAATTTCACTCTACTTGCTATTTCAAATCAACTGATGGACACACCAATAATTGGTCTTTCAATACATCTCGACTTAATCTCCATGTCGCCCTTCTTGCTGGTAACTTTCCGTTTATATATTTAAAGCCTCTCATTATAATTAATTGCAAGGAATTTGTGTATTGATGCATAATATTACATATGGATTTTCATTGAATTACAGACTAGACTCATTCAATTGCGGATAGATTCAGTTGAGAGTTTAGAATTTATAACATCCCGTTGTTCCATATGACTTGGTTATATATTTGTATTTAACAGCATTATAAATTATATGTAATATCTTTGTTTACTTTGATGGTTGGAGGTGGACTGTCTTCGTTTATATACATGATATAGTTGGAAGCTAATGGCTAATTGATGGTTAGGACAGAAGGGAGGGTGTATGATTGTTGATTCAACAAGGAAAGGGAAGCGGTTTCCAGATAGTATGTCAAAGACGATACCGACTTGGACTTGTGTATTGAATCGTGCCATCAGGAATTACAGAACGAGATTTGGTTTGAATGGTAGTGAAGAAAGGGATGTAAGTAACAATTTATTCTTTTTGGTGTATGATTTAGGAATGTAGAACGTTTAATATCTTATTCTGTATCAAAAGAAAGATTTTAGTTGTCTGTCGTGAAAATCATGCATTTTTGTGTATCATGTGTAATTATATTCTGGATAGATGTGTCTATAGCCTAGTCAAACAGCTTCACGTAGAATGGGATGGAGGGATTATTATTTACTGTTCATTATAACAAAAACAACTTTTAGCGGCAAGAAATATGCACATTAACAAAGAGTGCTAGAGCCTTTACCGGCATTAGTTAATTGCCATTGTAACCAATGTCGCTATAGGCTTTAGGGACATTTACAAAGAGTGCTAATTGCCTCCAAAAAAACATATTAGCGGCAATTAAGCAATTGTTGTTCATTAATAGCTGCTAGAGATCATTTTCGGTGTAGTGGTTAATGTAATTTTGACATGTGTAAATGTGAGCTAACATTACTTTATGTACTGAAATGATTATTGAACTTAGGCATCTACTTGATTATTTGACACAACGGATATACAGAGACATGTATAATTTATATAATGAGGCAGATGAAGAATTTAGTTTGGACAAGAAGAAATAAATAGTTAGTTACTTGTAAATGTTAACTGTAAATTGGAGGAAGAGGAGCACAAAAATATCTGTTTGCATCTTACGTCAACATTAATGTTGCTGGTCTCTGAAAGATTAGAGGCCATGTACTTACTGAAAGGGGAAAAAGATGCAATGAAAGTAAAACATCGGGATGTTTATGTAAAGAAATTCAAGGCTTGTGATCTGTCGGGCTTTTTGCTTGTCTATCTTGTCAAAGACTGCATCAGACCTGAAACTTTATACATAATGTGCAACGTAGACTTGTTATTTATGATAAGTTGTTATTATGCCCCTGCAAATGCACATCCTTGTACACACACAAATGCCTTACGTATTCATATGCTTACTGATATCTTCTATGAATTCGTTTGGACAGGAGTCAAATGATTCTACAGAGTGTCGTAATACTATTAATGAGGACTCATATAGCTGGGATTGTTCCTTGCATCTCCCTTTGTGGGTCTCAAATACTGAAAGAGCGCTTATTGAGGAGCGTTTAGACGGATGGACCAAGGATCTGGAGGTCAGTGGAGCTGATATTGCCTCCATTGCTTTATCCCTAAAAAAATCGCTACGCCCATTATGGATTTCACAAAAAACTGTGATCTGGTTAAATGAAGTACCTGATTGTGATTCTTGGGATTTCACTCCAATAATACTTGTTTCAACGTCCTCCCCAAGTAGCAATTTACAGCAAAGAACAACCTCTGAATTTAGTTGGAGGTACATAGCTGGAGCTGGAGACGATGAGGAAAGCTGGGCAAGGGGCCTGTCACCATCTCTTTTCTGGAAACATGCTTATGATCTCATAAACTCTGGTCCCGATACATGTAATAAGACGGTAGCTGATATTGTTGAAAAAGATAGGGTATACCGTGCACAAAGGGGAGAAAATGCTCCTCAAATATCTATTAAGCCTTCAAAATCTTCTGCAAACAGTAGCCATCTTCCTGCTCAAGAACAACTAGGTCTGGAGCCTCTATGTATGAACATAGACGAGAGGATTTATGATAAAAATTCCATATCATGGCTGGGGGAAACGAATCTAGCAGTTGGCACTACTCAACTTGGTACGCTTCATCTGTTCTGTTATTGAATTAATATTACTTCTGAATCTAGCAATATGCGTTGTGAATTGGAAGTGTAGGTTGGGTTAACCACTTGGTAGTCCGAAGAATGGGCTATGCTTTACGAATTCTATACTTCTTACGTGGGATGTGATTAACCATTTCCTTGTAGAATGCTACCTTATTTGAAATTTGAGCATATCATGTAGTAATTCTTTTCTCGTTTCTTTTATTTATTTGGTGCCATTAGTGGTTTATTTTTCTTATGAACTTCTTGCAATGGTCACTCTGATTGAAGATTTATCATGCAGCTAAGGACGCATCTGGTGTTGATTGTGTATTGAGTTGTGATCTGGAGACTAATTCTTTTTGTTTCAAGGAATCTGGAGCCAATTTAAACCTATCTATTGTGGTCTGTATGACTTCCTTAAACATATATTGTCCCTTTACCTAATTGTTTGCTAATAATTATTCTCTTTTATCCTTTTCTTTTTGGTGGTTGGGGTTATGAACAATACAGAGCTCGAAGTTTGACAGGTCTTCTTTGTTAAGAAATCTTCCTTCAGCGGTGAATTTTGCCAAGAACAACTTGAGAAAAGGGAAGAAACTCCTAGTTTGCTGCAATAGTGGTAAGTATGGCTTTACTATGTTGTTGAGTTCGTTTTCCACGTGTGATTTGACTTGTGCTATCTGAACGTGGAAACTGAATATATTTGGTCCTACATCAAATTTCTTTATGTGAGGTTAGTTTGGGGTGGGGGTTTTGAAAACGATACGATATATCAAGCCTAGCATGAGCTGCCTTTCAAGATGATAAGACATGAATACGTTACAATAATAAAGTTAGTTGGTTATGCTTTTACTGGGAGACGTGTTTTTGTTTTGCATGTTATCTGGCAACTTGTCTGATTTCTTCTCAATACGCCAACTGATTGTGTTGTTGCTGTAATTGTTTTCGACTGTAGTTGTAAAAGACAAAATTATCGCTCACAAAATTGTTTGTTTGTGTTTTCAGGGGAAGATATTAGCATCTGTGTATGCTTAGCAATCTTGATGTCATTATTCGATGACAAAGGTACGCATGGATATCTTATTTCAATTTGCAATTGTTATCTTGACCGTTGTAACTGAAACAAAATTTAGCTCTCGTACACAATCCATTAACGATCCCTATTCTCTGTGTTTGTCTCAATAATCGGGAAAATGTAGCTCTTCTTGAGCTTTCAGACAAATATTCTAATTTTCGTGTACTTTCTTTAGGCCACTTTGATGAAGGGAGATTTTTTAACGAGACACGAATCAATAAATTGGAGTTAAGACGACGATTGGTGTTTATCTGCCAATTTGCTGTGAATGCTCGTCCGTCAAGAGGGAATGTTAAACAAGTCTTTAGTTATCTTTGTGGAGGAAATATTGGGATAACTTCTTGAGCCAAGATGAAAGTTTAAGGTTCTATAAATTCAATGAATGTTAGCCTTCTTGTATTTTGCTATATAGTATGATGTAGAAATTCTGTTTTCTACTTCATTTGTTGTTTCATAACACCAAAATAATGTTTTCACAATGTGTATGAGCTCGTCAAATTACTACTTACAATCCATAAAGGGAATACGACAATCCATAGATGTAGATAGATTGTTTCTGAAAGATCCTCGGCTCAAGTGCAGCAAATTAAAATAATACATAAATACGACAATGAAACATGTCCATCAATAAGGAAGCTTGCGCGCACCTCTAGCTAAGTCAAGAATTAATATATTGAGTTATCAAATTTGTGAGCTTAGACAACTTGGTCAATTTGTATCGTCACTTGCCAAATTGTACTTAAATATGTTCACCTAATTTCAGATCATTCATTGACTTATTATAAAAAATAAATATATTGTCCCAATAATCTAATTAAATATGTATGCAATATCCTCTTAAATTAGCTCTCATATATGAAATTTCACTGAATATAATATTATTATTATTGCAATATCGTCTTAAAAACTGAAAAGCATGATCAAGTGGCCGTGCAACAAGAAAATAAAAATGTTACCTCTTATATATTTATATATATATATATATATATATATATATAACTTAAACTCAAAATTTATTTATTTACACTATGAATATATAATTATATATAACTCGAACCTTTAGATATAAACACAATGACTTTTTCTTTCCTTATGTAGATTAATTAATTCACCCAAACTTCTTTTTTTTCATACGACGTTTTCTTTGTCAACAGACTATACGTTGATTATTTCTAAGTAATTATATTGTAATTCACATATTTAATTTCTACTTATATTATAAAAACTAGAAAACCAAAGTCATGGTATTAAAGTTGTTGTCCAACCAACCACCCAATGGTGAAGCATGTGGTATGAGGTGTTTTTATTTATTTATTAAATCGTCTATATATAGTACATGTTCAAATATCTAGTAGAATCAATTGATCATAAGTTACATATTTTCATTTTATATGGATAAAGTTTTCGATCTTGATTTGGCGTTAACGGTGGTCGGAATTTCAGGTGGTGACACGGCTGAGCCACCAGCACCGCGGTGTTTCACGCCTTCCGATGATCACGACGTGAGTATTCAACTTCAATTGCCTAGTGTAAATTGTGAAATTGGCCTTTGTATAGTATGCATGGAAGGTTTTCAAACAAGTGTTGATGATCATGGCAAAAAAATGCCTTGTGGTCATGTTTTTCATGCAAATTGTCTCACCAAATGGCTCTCCATTCGTAATTCTTGCCCTCTTTGCCGTTATAAAGTCTCCACCACTTGACGTATTGCGGATTCAAAAGTTAAATTTGATAGGCTCGACTTTTGAGGTTCTTAATATTAAATTATTTTTGGAAGAATGAGTTCATATATATTTATGTGGATCTCAATTTCTGTGAACCTATAATTCCTTGTTACTTGTTAGTTCGATTAGAAAGAATGGCCCTTTTCTAAATTTAGAACAATTTAATTTCATTTCCACGGTTTACCCTTGATGTGATGCTTTTATAGCCACATAAATATAATTAGGACACATTTGAATTCATAAATTTAGAAAGTTTTTTTCCCCATACACCTTGTACCCAATCAAATGGATTCACGTGAACTGAGACGGAGGAAGTAAAATTTAAAGATCGTAAATGGGATCGATAAATCCATTCTCAAAGACGAAGAACTATGTCCGCCACACCTCTCTTGCAACAAATTGACTCAAGGTTCGTTGAGCTAACTCATATGATATGACGATTAATTAAAAGTAGAAGACTGTTGGCATGAGAGAAGATGGGTGAAGAAGATGGCCCAACTAGATTAGGACATAATTTAATTTAATTTAATTTGGATCTTCCTCATTGGTTCACCTAGGATGAATCGAACCAGTCATAATTTTTTTTTCAATCGTATTAGTTTTATTCTCTTTTACAAATTCTTATGTTTGATGTGTATTAGTCAATGGAAGTTCCCTTCATTACAAAGAGTTAAACTTTTTTTTTTTTTTAAATATTGTTTTTACCCTCCCTAGGAGCTCCCATCCCTTTTGCTCCCTTGGTGACTCAAACTCGTAACCTTTGGGTTGGAAGTGAGGGGTGCTTACCATCCAAGCAACTCTCTCTCGTCGAGTTAAACTAATTTTGTCATTATAAAATATTATAATAATTTTACAATAAAATTAAATCCGAGTGACTATATTTTTAACTGATAATCTAAAAAATATTATGAAAAAACATATAGCCTACATCTGAAAATTCTTCAATTATTCAAAACGTTAGACAATAATTTAATATTTATTCATAAAGTTAAACAATATACAAGTAAATTTCCATAAATCTGTCAAAATACAACATGTGAATTGGAACTACTAAGAACCGTAAAGACAATACTTTTTTATTTATTTAATTTATACAATGATGTTTGACTAATGTTTAATTAAACAAACAATTTAAGAAAACAAATAATTATATTTTAATATATTTTTGAAATTTTATAATCATAAAATGTACTATTAAAAATGAAATAAAAAGACTTTAAGTTAAAGTAAATTTAAATCTAAAAAGGTGACCTATCCTTTGAGAATAATTAAGAAAAAGTGTCATGGAAAATGTAATAAATAAAATAGTTTTAAAAAAAATCAATTTTGAATACGCACCAAAATACCAGGATGCTAAATCTTTATTTAGTCTTTTTCTTTTGTTGATAAATTACATTTAGAAATAATTTTAGTATAATTTAAAAAGAAAAAATACACAATAATCATAAACATGTATAACACTAAATTTTATAACTCATTTTCTTTTCGACATGGGAAAAGGTTGTGTACACTTAGTAATTGTAAATAGACAACTTAGGTTGAATTCAAAAAGATTATTAAAAACGAGTTAAATTCCAATTCATTCTTTTTTTATATGGATAAAAATAAATTGAATATAAATGGAGTCCTAGTATATTTTAAAAGTTTACATTAAATTAATCAAACATTTATGAATATCAAAAGCATTTTAACAATAAGAATTAAAGTATAGTATTGGAACACATGTCAACATATTTTCTACTCATACATATAAATGTAATTAGATAATTTGTGTATAAATAAATATAAATGACAATAATTGAAGAATTGTGTATCAAAATATGAAGATTTGAATATAATTGAAATAATATTTCAGCACAAATATAACATCAAATATTAAAACAGAGTAATAATATGAATTGAAACGTTATTTTGCTAATTCTAATATTTATTTTCATTTGGATTATATATTAATCATCCTGTTTAATTCTTTCACGTCTCACACACACACACATATATATATATATTAAAAATTATAAATATACTCTTTAATAATTATAAATGTAAAAGAAATTAAAAAAATTACATCACTACTGGCAGAGCCGCGAGACATGTTTGATGAGCTTAGCATCTTTGTTTCCACTAATTGTGAAACGAACATAGTCAAGCAGATGATACCTATTGTCACAAGTGATTTATTTAACGGAGTTGACATGTTAGAAAAGGCTGATAAGTTAAGGCCTTGGTGGGATAAATCGTGACTTTACCGACTGACAGCCCTATCTTGTTTGGAACGCTTACATTTGTTTGGGTGGCCAAGTCTAGATATCAAATCTCATCTTTAGTTGGCATATAAATATACTTAGATAAGCATTTGAAATGAAGCTTTATCTTGATTTATGTATTGATTCTTAAATTGAATATAAAAAATAGAGCATTAAGTACCGTGATCTTGAATGTGCAATGATGACATGCTTTTAGTTTGTAAGTATTTGAATTACAATCTTAATCTTGATCATAAGAGGTGGTAAATGTATTATATTTGTTTAGGTGGATCATTCTGCTAATTACTCAAGTATCACTTGGAAATAAACTGAAACAGGGAAAAAACATTAATGCTACATACAATTGTATTGCTATATATCAAGCATATGAAAACAATAAAAAGAAATTCATATCAAGCATGTTCGCCGTCTTTGAGCTCTCTTCCTTTACCTTTTCATTTTTTTTTGGAAAAATGTCTTCAAAAAATTCCACAAACCATTTTTGGCTTATGATATTTAAACATGATACTCCACATGACAGTTTCAACAACGAGTCTGATCCAAAGCTGAAAAATTTAACACATTTTAAATTTGTACTTCATTGGCTCAATCAACCTTAACGCATTTTATGATGCTTCTTTTATGTTCATCACACTTAACAGATGATTGGAGGACACCAATTCTTCTCAAGGTTAAGGAAGCGTTGAAGGTGAAGGAGCTAGATTCAATGGGAAGGTCAGGACGGTTATTTCATGTTATAATACCATGTTCGCTTATTTTATTTTGTATGATAAAAATTAGACTTTTTGAAATAAAAACGATACCTCTAGCTAGTATAGGATTGGGGAATATGATCTTACTTTAATTCTTCTTCTAGGATTGTTTACTTATCATGCTCTACTTAAGTGTTACATTTCGGCAATCCACTTTTCTTTTCATTAATGAACCCGCTAGTGTTTATTATTATTATAAACTCAAATAAAAGAACAAAAAAAAAAGAATTTAGAAGACTTGTTGAAAAGAAAAGAAAACAAAATTTAGAAAACTTGTTGAAAAGAAAAAAAGACGTGAGTGGCATTATGACTGACGTTCTATACTGATTGAGTTTGACTTCCAACTTAAGTTCGACATAGTGGTGGTGCCAGAATTCATAGATGTGTTTGCAACATTCACTATATGTACAGTGTAACTTTCGGATGACCCCCCTAGACCCTTACTAGCCCCGTCCTTGATTCGATACATGGACTACCAACAAGGTTTCAAGCTTTCACACATAGGGTTCAGTTTAAAAATATTTAAAATAAGTCAATTCAAAAATTACTATATAACTTTTGACATAATTATATTTATTTATTTCAAAAGGAGAAAAACATTCTGAATGTATACAACCTAGAATTTGATACGGAATACAACTCAAAGTTTTTCATTCACTTTCTTTTTTCTAGATCATGATCAACTTCACCTTATATCAATATAAGAGGTACTTTTTCTTTATTTATCACAAGAAAAAAGATATGGATTTAATAAAACTTTGAGACTAATTTTTTAGCATAGTATTAAATGTGTGTTGTAATTCTTCATCCTTGTATGCTTCGTCTGAATTTTTTTTCAAGTGGAAACTGTGCAAAATTTCTTTATTGGGATCTTGATTTTTCCCAAATTGGCCTTCACATATTATGGTTGAGTTTTCTATTTTTACACTCTTTAAACCTTTTGAAGTGTCATCTTCCTTGATAAAATTTGTTGAAGCTTCAACTTCCAAGATTATTTTTTATTTTTTCTCTGTCTTTTATTTTTAATTTGTTTGTTGAATTTGCTTTCAAAATTAGATTTTATAGAGTAGCGCAATGGTGAGGAGTAATTAATCAATATATGAAGTAATTACATAAATATTAATTACTTATTAGTTTTCCTAGGTCGGTCAAATATCTATATTTAAGACTAATTAAATAGCAAAGGTATAATAGGAAAAATATTGTAATTTATGGATTGATTTTATAAAATGACAAATATTATTAATCAATTATTTATAATAAGGATGACATATAAAAAAAACACAAAGAATATAAATTCACTTTAAAATAATTACATATTATCCTATTAATTAATTAGTTCATATCAAATTTCAATTCAAATAAACCACTTCTTTTAAATATAAATAATCGAGATAACCTAATTTGACAAGGATGTCAATTTTGATCCTTATTTTTCCAAACAATACTATGTTTTCTATTTTGAGTCAATTAGTACTATTTGTAAGTTGGGTTTTAAATAGGGTTTAGTTGAAATTTGGTTTAGAAAATTCTCGTCACAATGGGGAATCAAATATCAGAATTGGTGAAGAAAGCTGTGAAGAAATTTAGGGAAACTGCTAATAATATGAAGTTGGATAAATCAGGTTTGTTTTACCACTAATCAATTCTTAATTCTTTTAATTTTTTGTTACTAATAATGTTTTGCTTAACTATTGTAGTGATTAACGGCCTCTTCATAAAGGGAGATCAAATATCGAGAGGAGAAGAATTGGTGAAGAAGGCTGAGAAGAAACTCAATGGTTGGGGAATTTTCGGGTCCAAATATCATGACGCTGCACATTTACTCTATAAAGCTGTTGATTGCTTCAAACTGGCTCAATCATGTTTGTATTACAACACCATTTATTATTGGGATAAGGCACAAGTAGTCCCTAGATTACGATCGAAATCCCAGAGATACACCTTAACTAAACTAAGTACATGTACAAAATTACAAAACAAATGAGTTTGAGGTAATAAGACCTTAGTTTAGTTAAAGTGTTTCTCTGGAATTTCGGTCATAATATACGGGGTACTTGTGCATTACCTTTATTTGTTTGTTTGTTTGATAGTTGAATATAGTGTAGCAAGGTCTAAGATGATCCTTAGTTACTTTTAGAGAATTCCTAATTTGTCTTTTGAATAGTGAAATTGAATGAATTCTGCTTATACGGACTTGAGCAATTATCCTATCATGAGTTAGTTTTGGGGGTCAAATTAGGTTCCGGTATCGTGTTTTTACATGGTATCAAATCCTGTTTTGACTGCCAAGCCTACATGCTCTAGTTGGGTGTGTTATAGTGAGTCAAAGTCTCACATTGGTTGGAAATGGACGGGTGGTCTGCGTATATAGACTTGTGTAATTTTCTCTTAATGAGCTAGCTTTTAGAGTTGAATTAGCGTCAGATGCCAATAGATTTTAATGGGCAAATTGAATAGTGAGCATGCTATTGTTGTTCTTGTTGGATCTATCAAAGATGACTTACTGTTTTATATAGTATTAGATGCACATTAATCTTACAATGTTTATCTTTCAGGGGATCGAGTTGGAGCAGTATATGTAAAATTAGCAAGTTGTCATCTGAAGGTATGTTTATTGATCCTCTTCGTTATAACTTTTGTACACAAACTTAAATTCTTAAAACTATTTTCTCTTATCTTATCAGTTGGATCAGAAACATGAGGCTGTTCGTTCTTACGATATTGCTGCTGATTACTACAAGATGACGAAAAATTTGATAGGTTGTGTGTTGCCTTATTATGCTATTGTACAAATCTTGTATGACGTTGCAGGAATGTCTTATGGATATATGTCTATTTCTTGCAGAAACAATATCATGTCTAGAGAAAGCAACACACATATTGCTGGACATTGGAAGGCTAAACGCGACCACAAGACATTATCAGGTACAACTATATTGTCGATGATAATCCAGATGTATGCTCTTTGTTGTTTTCAATAGACGACTGCTAAATGTTTTCATTATACATTTGCAAGATACATAAAAAATCTTTTGAATCTAGGAAATTGCTAAATTATATGAACACGAGAATAATTTGGAGCTGGCTATAGTTTACTATCAGAAAACAACTGATCTTTTCCAGAGTATGGATTTAACATCATCTGCAAATCAGTGCAGACAGAAAATTGCAGAATACTCAGCTAAAGTAGGAAAGTAAATTTCTTCATCTTTAAGTAGTACGTAATATAGTTTTGTATTGTTGAACATGGAAAGAACAACTGAAGTTTTTCATTATGTATTTGTCACAAAGATTTCAAAGATCAACTGCGATGTTTGAGGAGATAGCAACATACTCCATCAGAAACAACTTGTTGAAGTATGGAGTTAGAGGGCATCTCCTGAATGCTGGTATTTGCCAACTTTTTAGAGGTAATTTTGTTGCAATTAACAACGCCTTGGAGCGATATCAGGTAGAGTGTTTTCCTTTCAAGACTCTTAAGATTTCAACGGGACATGAATCATGATATATGTTTCAAGTACATAATACATCCTAATTTGTAGATACTGGATACAACATTTTCAGGGACGCGTGAGTGCAAGCTTCTAATGGTATGTCATGGTTTGCATTAACTCTAGGATCATAATGTGTTCCAAATATGATTATATACAAATAATTTAGGAGAATACTTTTGCAAATGATAGGGTTTGGCAGCTGCTATTGACAAGAGAGATGTTGCAGAATTTACTAGTTGTCTCAAGGAATATGATAGCACTATAAAGCTGGTAAATGCAACACATTTTAAATTTATACTTCCTTGGCTCAATCAACCTTAACACATTTTATGATGCTTCTTTCATCTCATTTAACAGGATGAATGGACGACACCAGTTCTTCTCAAGGTGAAGGAAGCGTTGAAGGCGAAAGAGCTAGAGTCAAAAGGACAGTTAGGATGGTTATTTTATATTGTACCATGTTCGTTTGTTTTATTTTGTACGATCAAAATTAAACTTTTCAGAAAAAAAAACCATTGATACCTTTAGGATTGAGGAATATGATCTTACTTAATTCTTCTTCTAGGATTGCTTTCTTATCATGGTCTACTTAAGTGTTACAATTTGGGCCTCCACTTTTCTTTTCATTAATGAAATGCGCAAGTTATTGTTATTATGAATTCAAATAAAAGAACAAAAAATGGATTTAGAAACTTGTTCAAAAGAAAAAAAGAACTAATTGAGTTTGACTTCCAAATTGATTTCGACATATTGGTGGAGCCAGCATTCATAAAGGTGGTGTGCAACATTAACTATATATATATAGATAAAATATAATATTAACCATATATGTACAGTGTAACTTTCGAATGAACCCCTAGACCCTAATTACTAGCTCTGTCCCTGGTTCGACACATGGACTACCAACAAGGTTTCAAACTTTCACGCAGAGGGTTCTTTGTTGAATTCCCATCAAAAGGACGAATTCTATCAAAGGACCTGATCCATTGAGTGTTAGTGAACGGCTGAACGCATACCTTCACAAAAATGGTTCCTTCACTAAAAGGATATATATAACCGAGGATATACACATATCATTTTTGAAAGTTTTGAGAATATATTTGGCCTTTTTCGGGAATATAATATTATTATTGTTATATATCATGAAGGGTAATCAAGATCCATTTTATTCAAACTACAGTACAAACACATTGCTGCTTTTACATGGACTACAAAATTTACCAAAAAGATCACCCTTTTAAAAGGGAACATTATTTTACCTATAAATAAAATTACAACACGTGAAAGGTTATTTATTTAATTTAATTTATCAGCGATAGCTGCGAATTATCGGAGTGTACATGCAACTCTCAGCATACTTCACCAAGTCTGCAGGCTGAGGCAGTCGTGTCGCAACGCCTGTGCGTATATAACACAATCAAATCACTTAAAAGGTAATTATAAATAGCTCTATATAATGGACATTGATTTATACGAATGGTGTAAAGTATTTAGCGTTATCGGTACATATAACTCAAATCCAATTAAGACGTATGACGAAAAAGGAAGAAATGGGCTCACCGAGTTCATATGCTTTAGCAGCAACATTAGCAGCAATATGAGCTGAGATCTTTCTGATATTACCAAATGGAGGGTAAATCATCCCCTTGCCATAATGCTCCTCAGTTACCTGACTGGCCAACGCTTCCGCTGTTTCGCGTTAACAAAAATTAATACTTTTTTAAGTTTAAAGTAGAGGGGAGGATGTGACACGTTGGGCGGTTGGAGAGGGGATTGACTTGTCCAAATTTGACCCAACTCGCCCATTTACCACCTCTGATGGTCAAGATAACTCCCTCTGTTTCAATTTGGTTGTCTCGTTTTGCCTTGAGACGGAGTTTAAGAAAGTAAATGCGACTTTTGACTATGTGGTACACGAACATGCCATGTGGGAAGTTGAAAATTAAAGAGTTATCATTTATCAAAAGAGAAAAGAGATATTCTTTTTAAAACGGACATAATAGGAAAGTAAGACAAACAAATTGGAACAAAAGAGTACTTACAAGCTGCTAAAAGCATGTCGTTGTGCACACGGATAGCGCCAACCATGACTAAGCCAAAACCAAATCCCGGGAATATGTAGCAGTTGTTCGCCTGTGATTTGCACGGAAGAGCGTAAATTAACCATAATCGAGTTGATTGTGGTGGTACTTCACAAAAGAACTTAAGCATATATATGCATTAACAAACCTGACTAGGAATGTGGAGTTTGTTGTTGTACTCTACAGAAGGGAATGGACTTCCACTTGCAAAGACGGCTCGACCCTTTTCATAAAACAATAAGAAATCGATCAACGCCGTGAGCTTTGAGTACAAGATTTAACCAAAAACAGAACTTTAGCATTGAACTCATTGTACTTTCGAAATAATGGTTCAAATTTTTAGTGATTTTTCACATATGCCTCCGTTGTCATGAATATTAATTACTTACCTCACTCCAAGTGTAAGCTTCTTCAGCAGTGCATTCGGATTGTGCAGTCGGGTTTGAGAGAGCCATAATGAGAGGTGTCTGCAAATAATATTTTTAGTCAGTCAGCTCAAGAAAATTTCGATTGGTGAGAGAGGAAATGGAAAATCGCGGAAATGAAGCACCTTGTTTATGGAGGCCATAGCCTTAATCACTTCCTTAGTAAATGTCTGTCCAACTCCAGACGTTCCGATTATGGCAGCTGGCTTAATGGCCTAAATAAATTTTAGAAGTGTTAATACATTCAAAAGGATTTTAAAAGTGGTAATCCCCAATTAGGGAGCTCATCGATCAAACCTTAACAGTGTCGAGGAGATTGTTGACAGGTTCGTGTTCATGTGCCCAAGGTTTCTTGTGAGCTTGAAGTGATTCCTTTCGAGCGTTTACAATTAAACCCTGCACATAACCACCCAATTATATAGACTATGTAAGCAGAGGAACCAATCGTAAACTTTGTGAAATGTGAAATTTAAGACAAATACTTGCCTAGGAGATGGTATATTTTCCTACCTTTGAGTCCACGAGCCAGATATTTTTACGCGCTTCCTCCACAGGAGCGTTTGTCTACAGATAACAAACACAATTTATCAAGTGAAACATACTAAACGAGAATACGACTTTGATATACCACTGGCAACCAAAATCTTCCACCTTCTTTGAGATTGCAAGTGCTATGAGTTCTGCTATGCCAGTTCCAGCCTGTGATCACGAAGAGATCGACATGAAGAACAATTTAATGACTTTAAGATCATTTCAATATCTTTCAATGTAAATTATCCATCCATATCTGCTATCGACACGAGTAGAGGCAAAAAGATTATATGATTTCAGATGCACAATATCTCCTCTGAATGTAAATCGCATCATGAGTAAATCACAAAATCACTAGAAAGTTGGGATTTCATCCAGTTATTGTATTCTTTCTCTAAGTCATTCATTGCTACCATTTGTATCCTTTTTTACATGCTGTTAGACGTAGCTCGTCTATGGAAACAATTGAAAACTTGAGTCTTTAAAAGAAAGTTCTAGCCTTACTTCTCCAGCACCGAAGAACAAGAACGTATGATCAGCTAAGGACCCTCCGAGCAGTTTAAGCGATGCAACAAGCCCTGCAAGTACCACAGCAGCTGTCCCCTGCAGCATTAATAGGATCAAAAACCCGAACAAAAGCAAATGTCCGGTGATATAGGCCATAAGAAATGCAGCATACCTGTATATCATCATTGAATACCAAATGTGTGGTACCATATTTCACCAACAGCTCAAAAGCGTTGTGATTCGCAAAATCTTCATACTGCAGATGACGTTACAAATATCAGACTTTGACGTTACATGAAAGGCGATGTGGTCCTTAACAAGTTTCAAACTACTAACCTGTACAAGAACTTTTTCGCCGTAGTTTTGCTTCACAGCCTTCATGAATTCATCAAGAAAGTCGTAGTATTCCTACAAGGATCAAAACGAAACAGACATATCTCAAGAACACACCGCAAATCTCAATTTGTATTTCTACGTGGTAACAGGTACGATATAGAGTGATGCTATTATAAATTGACCTTGCCAGTAGCTCTTTTTTGTCTGAGTCCAATGTAGAACTCGTCTTTCAATAGTTGCTCATTATTTGTTCCCACATCAATTGTTATAGGCAAACACTGCACATTCGAGCAAAACGATAGGATGTTCATAGTTACAAAATTATAGTACAGTGTATAAGTTTTAACGAGTTTTGGTACCGCTGAAGGTCTGACTCCTCCGAGTGCAGTATACAGAGCCAATTTCCCTACTGGTATACCCATTCCCTGTGACAATATAATGGAATTCATATCAGGATTACTAATTCTAAGCATTACAAAGTCGAACAAGAAAATAGAATTTGTCTTTTGGGCCAAAGACTCTAACTTGAGGATTCAAAAAAATGCAAGAATGTGGCAACTTTACACAAAATTTGAGCAATTTTTACACTATACTACAAACTTCTCTTATATTGAGAGAGTCCATGAAGGATCGCACCCCAAGGGGTGTAATGTAGGCAATCTATCCCGACGCAAGCATTAGCCATTAATTCCGCCATTCAAACCCGTGACCTACAAAATTTACCGCTTTCCTCCATTCAAGTGAACCCCCTTCTATACACCTAGCTACCACACACATAATACACAACAACATACTCAGTACAATTAATCCCGCAAGTGAGGTCTGGAGAGAGCACTACATATGCATACCTTACACCTACCTTTGTGGGGTAGAGAGGTTGTTACTGATAGACCCTTGACTACAAACTAATAAAATATGTGTCGACGGATTACCTGGCAGCCGAGATCTCCAAGTCCAAGAATTCTTTCACCATCAGTAACAACAATGACTTGTATTTTCCTTTCAGGCCAGTTTTTCAATACCTCAAGGATCCTTCCTCTGCAAATAAATAAACACTAACATCTTTAGTCGAATTACTTTCACTACGAAGCAGTAAGTACATTATACGCTTTAACTCGTAAAAGTACCATACTTTTCTTTCAAACTGATGTATAAACCCTGCGGACGCTTAAAAATGCTTCCATATTTTTGGCAAGCCTCACCAACAGTCGGAGTATAGACAATCGGAAGCAACTCTTCTACATTATCGATAAGAAGCTTGTAAAACAACCTTTCATTTCTCTCCTGCAAATACAATACAGAAAATAAAACAGAGGAAGAATGAGAAGGCTGGCTAAATAAAATACCATCACAGCGTCAATTTCACATATGGCCTCTGAACTTTACCCGTTATAATAGCAAAGTCATAAAAACATTTTCTTGCCACATCAAACAAACTGAAATTCACCAACTATAACAATAACATTACATACTCCGGACGTCCCAATTTATATGTCATAGTTCAAATTTCAAAAGTCAAAACTTTTCTTTTGTCGATTCTCGAAATCTGAACTATGTCATACAATCTTTACCAACTATTACGGTAAAGTCACTAGGTTTAAGATTTTTTCCGCTACACGACAAAACATACCTATCAAGATGACTTTTGTGTTATACAAAACTCTTATAGCAGGTAAAGTTTAGTTACTTTAATCGGATAAAAAGTTAGGCGACTTCACTATTGTGGTCTTATGGACTTGCGATAAATAAAGTTAAGTGATCATACGTGACAATGACCCGCACCCCTTCTAATGAATAATAAAATTCGTAAGTCAAGCATTTGTGCTTATAGTTTACCTCTAGTTCCATTAGGGCAACATATTTATTCAAAGGGACTTCATATCGGCGAAGACTCTGCATAAGTTTTTTCTCCTGAAATGACATAACACAAGATATCATGTGTTCATGCAGGGTTCAGGAAAGGGCCACATTACACAAGGTATATAATAATGTAAGATCCTACATGACGCAATCATCAATAATTGATTCACGACTCGAATTCATGACTTATAGATCACTCTGGGACAACTTTTCCAACTTGTAACATTAATCAGTTTATGTACCTGAAGTTCCTGGGGTATAATCGCGGGCGGGAGAAGGCCTCGCAAGTAATGAACATCTCTTTCCTTCTCCGTGAAGGCGAGCCCTTTATTGTAACGCGGATCCCTCAACAAGTTGTAACCACTAATATTTTCCAGCCAAAAAGTTAACAAATATAACAACATTTTACAGCCAAATTTGCAAATAAAAGATAACAAACTCCCAAAATGATCAGAAAAACTACTTCTTCACAAACTTGAAACTCTTACTAATTCATGAATATGATCTCCCTACTCAATGATCACGAGCTATGTTGCTCGGACTCTTCAGAAATGTCAATGGATGCGAGTCGAAATCTCCGAAAGTAGTATACTTTTAGAGAATCCAACATGGTGCGGCATCGAAGGTAAAGAATCCGCTCAACTTAGATCACAAGTTTGTTGGTCAATAATATTTCTTAAAGATACCATTAACACACTTTACTTGGTGTAATCACCAATTTTTAAGCTAATCAATCACCAACATTTTGTTAAGGTGTTGATACTGAAAATCACGAGTTCTTAGGTTCAAATATACGCTACTACCAAGATACTATTTTCTTTTTTCTTATGGCTCATTTTCAAACAAATTTTTCTTTTGACCACAATTTTTGTACTTGCCTGATATGATTAATTATTGTGATTTATAATATTGTTTAGATAATAATTAAATATTTATCTTAGCTATTACTTAAGACGGTCAAATGAGAAAAAAATAATTAAATCATGTACTAAGTACGTACATTTTTTGGTATATTGAAAATTAAACATTTTTATTCCTTGACAGAAACAAAAACTTGATTTCACCGTATCATGTTGATGGCAAATCAAAATAGGTACTTTTAAATATTTAAGAGGTTAATTATTGTGATTTATAATATTTTTTATTATTTATATTTTTACTTTATTTATTTTAATTTATTTGTCTTGATTTTTATATGAAAAAGACAAAAATGATTTTTTTGATTAGAAACTTTTTCAAATGTTACTTAAATATTTTAAATTATTAACCACTGTTATATTAACTTATTACTATTTTTTATTTAGAAAAGAGTTTCTAAACATATAAAAAAATCCTTTAAAAAACTTTTGGAGATTCTATATGAATTTAGACTCAACATTAGTTAATTTGACTCAACTCGTATTTTAAATCAAAAAAAATAAATTGTGAAACAAATTAAAACAAAAGAAGTATTTCAAACAAAAAAAAAAACTTATGATTTCTATGTTCGAATTCAACAAATATATCAATAATCAAAATTTGACTCTTCGAAACCAAAACACTACCACATATATAAATTGAGACAGAGGGAGACATATGTGACCCTTAATTGAAGAGCTATCCATACTTATATTAGTGGAAGGAAGGATAGCAAATTGCGAAGTTAATTTGAGACGTTCACAAGCTGACACGAACATTACGATTACCTAGAAACAGCGAAAGTCCATGAAGTGATGAGTTGATCCTCGGTGGCACGATCTTCACCGTAGATATCCTCAACACCACCTTCAACCGTTGATGTCGGTGACACGTCCAACACCGCTTCACTCTTCTCCTCCATCTTGCTATCCATTTTTTTCTCACACTAATAAGTTTGCAAGTAATTTGTTTTATTTTGCCACATCTATAATATAGTAATAAAAAATAGATTAGCATTATAGTACACGTACACGTGTCTCAATAAATAAATATATACTCATCAATTGTTGATTCTTCCTTTACTTTGCCACATGCCATTTTCTTGAGAGATGTGGATGATGATTTTGTCACTTTCTTTAGCATATTGTATATGGATAAGTAAATGAATTTTTGAAGAAATGGTTTTAGAGTTGGAGGAGCTTAACATACGATCTTACAATTTTTAGAGTGTATGCCAACTTATAGGAATATAATTAGACGATATTTTTAATTTTTCGTATGTATTGATCAATAAATATTTTGGTAATATGACTTTCGAGTGATTTCTCTACAAAATCTTTACAGAACTCGCCGTAGAAAGTTGGGCGAGCAGTATGTATACTCTCACAATTTTTGAGTTCATTTTGGACATAAAAGGGCTAATTTATATGAATTAGATGATTTTTTTCAGTTTTTCATGTGTGTCAGCCTATAAATAGTTTGGTAATATGACTTTCAGACGATTTCTTTGGGAAACCTTTATGAAACTCTCTATAGGGAGTTGGGGGAGCACTACGTACAATCTCAAAAATTATAGATTCTATTTTAGGCATGTAGGGGCAAATTTACAGGAATTACGTAATTTTCTCAGTTTTCGTGTGTCTTAGCCCATGAATATTTTGGTGATATGACTTACAGATAATTTTTTTTTGAAACCTTTACGGAACCCTCCGTATGGATTTGGAGGAGCATTACGTACAATCTCACAATTTTCAGAGTCCATTTTGGACATTTAGGGGTCAATTTATAAGAATTAGGTGATTTACTCAGTTTTTCGAGTGTGTTATCCTATGAATATTTTTGTGATATAGCTTCCAGAAAGCTTGTTTGCGAAACCTTTACAGAAATCTCTGTAGGGAGTTGTACTTACAGTCTCATAATTTTTAGAGTACATTTTGGATATTAAGAGGCTAATTTATAAGAATTAGACAATTTTCTCAGACTTTTTATGCGCTTGCAAAACCTTTATAGAACCTTCTGCAGGAGGGTTGGGGGAAAATATATACATTCTCATAATTTTTAGAGTCCATTTTGGGCATTTAGGAGTCAATTTACAGGAATTAGGTGATTTTCTTAATTTTTCGTGTGTTAGCCCATGCATATTTTAGTTATATGGCTTCGAGATAATTTATTTGCGAAGCCTTTACGGAACCCTTCATGGGAAGTTGGAGGAGCCATATGTACAGTTTCACAATGGTTTCCAGACAATTTCTTGCGAAACTTTTACGAAATTCTTTGTAAGGATTTGAGGGAGCAATAAATACAGTCACAATTTTTAGAGCCCATATGAGGAATATAGGGGGCATATTACAGGAATTAGGCGATTTTCTAACTTTTTCGTGTGTGTTAGCTGAATATTTTGGTGATATGACTTTCAGACGATTTCTTTGGGAAACCTTTATGAAACTCTCTATAAGGAGTTAGGGGAGCACTGCGTACAATCTCAAAAAATTTAGATTCTATTTTAGGCATGTAGGGGCCAATTTACAGGAATTACGTGATTTTCTCAGTTTTTGTGTGTCTTAGCCCATGAATATTTTGGTGATATGACTTACAAATAATTTTTTTTTGAAACCTTTACGGAACCCTCCGTATGGATTTGGAGGAGCATTACGTACAATCTCACAATTTTTAGAGTCCATTTTGGACATTCAGGGGCCAATTTATAAGAATTAGGTGCTTTACTTAGTTTTTCGAGTGTGTTATCACATGAATATTTTTGTGATATAGCTTTCAGAAAGCTTGTTTGCGAAACCTTTACAGAAATCTTTGTAGGGAGCTGTACTTACAGTCTCATAATTTTTAGAGTACATTTTAGATATTAAGAGGCTAATTTATAAGAATTAGACAATTTTCTCAGATTTTTTATGCGCTTGCAAAACATTTATAGAACCTTCCTCAAGAGGGTTGGGGAAAAATATATATATTCTCATAATTTTTAGAGTCCATTTTGGGCATTTAGGAGTCAATTTATAGGAATTAGGTGATTTTCTTAATTTTTTGTGTGTTAGCCCATGCATATTTTGGTTATATGGTTTCGAGATAATTTATTTGGGAAGCCTTTACGGAACCCTTCATGGGGAGTTGGAGGAGCCGTATGTACAGTTTCACAATGGTTTCCAGACAATTTCTTGCGAAACTTTTACGAAATTCTTTGTAAGGATTTGAGGGAGCAATAAATACAGTCACATTTTTTAGAGCCTATATGGGGAATATAGGGGGCATATTACAGAAATTAGGCGATTTTCTAACTTTTTCGTGTGTGTTAGCTGAATATTTTGGTGAGATGACTTTCAAACGATTTCTTTGCGAAACCTTTATGGAACTCTCTATAGGGAGTTGGGGGAGCACTACGTACAATCTCAAAAAATTTAGAGTTCATTATTGGCATGTAGGGGCCAATTTACAGGAATTAAGTTATTTTCTCAGTTTTCGTGTGTCTTAGCCCATAAATATTTTGGTGATATAACTTGCGGATTTTTTTTTTTGAAACCTTTACGGAACCCTCCGTATGGATTTGGAGGAGCATTACGTACAATCTCATAATTTTCAGAGTCCATTTTGGACATTCAGGGGCCAATTTATAAGAATTAATTAGGTGCTTTACTTATTTTTTCGAGTGTGTTATCCCATGAATATTTTTGTGATATAGCTTCCAGAAAGCTTGTTTGTGAAACCTTTACAGAAATCTTTGTAGGGAGCTGTACTTACAGTCTCATAATTTTTAGAGTACATTTTAGATATTAAGAGGCTAATTTATAAGAATTAGACAATTTTCTCAGATATTTTATGCGCTTGCAAAACATTTATAGAACCTTCCTCAGGGGTGTTGGAGAAAAATATATACATTCTCATAATTTTTAGAGTCCATTTTGGGCATCTAGGAGTCAATTTACAAGAATTAGACGATTTTCTTAATTTTTCGTGTGTTAGCCTATGCATATTTTGGTTATATGGCTTCGAGATAATTTATTTGCGAAGCCTTTACAGAACCTTCATGGGGAGTTGGGGGAGCCGTATGTACAGTTTCACAATGGTTTCCAGACAATTTCTTGTGAAACTTTTACGAAATTCTTTGTAAGGATTTGAGGGAGCAATAAATACAATCTCACAATTTTTAGAGCCCATATGGGGCATTTAGGGGCCATATTACCGGAACTAGGCCATTTTCTAAGTTTTTCGTGTGTGTTAGCTGAATATTTTGGTGAGATGACTTTCAAACGATTTCTTTGCGAAATCTTTATGGAACTCTCTATAGGGAGTTGGGGGAGCATTACGTACAATCTCAAATTTTTTAGAGTTCATTATTGGCATTTAGAGGCCAATTTACAGGAATTAGTCGATTTTGTCAATTTTTCATGTGTGTTAGCCCATAAATATTTTGGTGATATGACTTGCGGACAATTTCTTTGTGAAGCCTTTATGGAACCCTCCGTAGGGAGTTGGGGGGAGTAGTACATACAGTCTCACAATATTTAGAGTCCATAATAGGCATTTAAGGCCAATTTACAGGAATTAAGTGATTTTCATAGTGTGTTAACCCATGAATATTTTGGAGATATGACTTTCAGATGATTTCTTTGCGAAACTTTTACGAAACCCTCTGTAGGGAGTTTGGGGAGTACTACATACAATCTCACAATTTTTAGAGTCCATATCGGACATTTAGGGGCCAATTTACATGAATTTGGCGATTTTCTCAATTTTTTGTGTGTCAGCCCATGAATATTTTGGTGAAAAGTCTTTTGAACACATTTTTTTTCAAAACAGTTACGAGAGCCTACGTAATGATATAGGGGAGCAATACATATAACCTCACCATAATCTACACTATTTCTTTAGCATGAAAAGGCCATTTAACATGATTTAGATGATTTTTTTTATTTTTCGTAGAGGGCCACTATTCTACTCTCTACTTGTAAAATAGAGTAGAATCAAGGATCAAATCAAACATTTAGTTAAAATAGAAAGAAGGAATTACATTATATGTGTCTAAGTTCAAAGTATATAGAATAAATATTGAGACAACAATGAATATGTGGAGAATGATCAAGTCAACAAAATACTTCATCGATGACACTAGCTGATGGTGATTTCATGTAAGTAGAATGTAACAAACTTAGAGGTACATCAAGAATAATCTTATTTGCAGGCCACACATTAGTTTCAGAAGAGAAACTTGCAATTGTTATAGTGAACCATAAATCCCAATAGTTCAGTATTGCATACCGAACTATAGTGAATGAGATGATATCTTTATGCAGAACTGAGTTTTTGATAGAGCCAAAAACTGACTCGTAGCAGGATTATAAACATAAAAATAAAGTTTTTTCATATGTTCATGAGTTCATAAATGTTAAAAATCTTACGAATTGAGTCCATAAAATTTAAATCATATACACCTCCGACTCTTCTTATACTTTTTGTTTCAACGGAGTTGGATTATTTCTTCGAAAGTTGATGCCTAACCAGCAAAAGATATAATATTATATATCCATAGTAGACGACACCAATCAACACATTCACCATATACACTCATATTTGATGTCAATCGTGTGATATGGGCTATGTATTTGTAACATTATTTACTTAAGGATAATATTTATTATCTAAAAATATATTTGAGACCCAAAAAATAAAAAAGACATTGAAGAAATAATTATACAGTATATTTATACCTTACAAATATTCAATTTGTAGGATTAAAAACAATGAATAGTCAGAGTAGTTTTTTTTTTTTTTTTACAATGAGTAGAATGAAAAAAAGAAAGAAGAAAAGAAGGGAAAACAAGTATAATTGCAACTCCAAAAAGTAATGAATTAATGATGTATCTTGTTGGAGGGTAAAGTTGACCCTTCTAATCTGTCCATTATACAAACTTTTGTTTTCTTTACCTCTTCTAGGAAAGTAATTAATGTTACGAGTGTTGAATCATGTCCGTTGCTATTGAGGAATATCTTCATTTTTGAGATATTAGTAAGAAACGTCTCGCTGTTTCTTTCAAAGGCATTGTATAGGTTTATCAAACCAAATTAATCTCCAATAAATCGTGCTTTGGATTGGAGAACAATTTCGCTACCAGAAGAAAAAGAGTTTGATCATTCAAAAGAAATTCAAATGAGACCAAAGGAAAAAAAAAACATAAACATTGGGAGCCTAAAGCCAAAATTTAGAAAAGATAATTAGTTTATTTAATTTGTTTATATATTTTATCCTTATTAATTCTTTAACGATATTGTAATTGATTATAATTTAATAATTAATTTTTCTTTTTTAATTAACAGTATCACATTTCTTGTAATATTTTGTAAGACAAGAATAAACATATATAAATTATTGTACGTTATATAACAAAATAAATGTTTAGATCTCTTTTATTGATTCTAGTTTTAAAAACTTTTTTAACATAATCAATTGTTACATTAACTATCAAAATTTTCTTTTAATTATAAGACCATTCAAGGTTAAGACAATATTTTTTTTTAAACTTAATTATTTGATAATCTAATTAGTTTGAGCTTGAAATGTTTAATAAAACATCTCAAAGAATTGAAGACAATCTTATAAAGCCATTATTAAAACATGGTTGATTCAAATTGAAGTGAATGGGATAAATTAAGAAATCAAAAGTAACTATAAATTTAATTGTTTACGATTTTTAATTATAATTACATCAATAATGAAATTTCAAAAATGTGCATAATAATTAGTAAGAGATTTGCAACAAACTATTAAGAAGATTTGAATTAATAGTAATAACAAATACATATTTTTTTTATATTCTACTTAGTAGGGTATTTTGTTTCTTCCAAGTGTGCATATTTCCTTTGTCATACTAAGTTCTCGCCTAGTCTCATCAGGAGAAGACAAACACGGACAATACTAGAAATCATTTGAGGATACTTTTGAGTTTCAACCCATTAAAGTTTGAACGAGGTTACAAGATTTTCTCAGTTTTTCGTGTGTGTTAGTTAGCCTAGAAATATTTTGGCGATATGTCTTTCCAACACATTTTTTTCAAAACCCTTACAAGACCCTATGTAATGATGATAGGGGAGCAGTACATGTAACCTCAGCATGACCTCCACTATTTCTTTAGCACGTAAGGGTCATTCAACATGATTTTTTCAATTTTTCGTATGGTCCACTATTCTATTTTCTACTTGTAAAAAATAGACTAGAATCAAGGATCAAATCAAGCTATTAGCTAAAATAAACAGAAGGAAGTACATTATTTGTATCTAAGTTCAAAGTATATATAATAAATATTGTTCAAATAAGTAAAGAGTCTAGAAAAGACGACGTGGCCATTAATGCCATTCATAAGGAAAAAATTTGAAGCATTGTGTTGGCCTACATCCTGTGAAATTATAGACAAGTTGTGCAACATCCATCTCAAAGTTATAAGAAATAATCTTACCAAAAAAACTCAAATAAAACATGTGTGTAACAGTAGGATGAATCGCAATGCTTGTCATCTCAAACCAATTATAGCCCTCAGGTCTAAAATCCTCCGGCATTGTAGAACAGTGCTGGCTATATTTCCAACGTAGTTCTTAACCCATACTACATCTCGACTATGAATATTGCTCAATGATGGTTGGCACAAATCTAATATTCAATGCAAAATACAATGCATGATCCAAGATGACAACAACCTTTTCCGGTCTCCATATCATCAGGCAATTTCAAAGCCCACAAACACTTGTGGATAATATCATAAACAATGATCTGTAGTGAATCATCAAGCGAACAGAATACTCCATTGGTGACACTAGCTGATGGTGATTGCATATAGGTAGAATGTAAACAGTCTTAGAGGTACATCAAGAATAATCTTATTTGCAGTCCACACATTAGTTTCAGAAGAGAGTTAAACTAATGCAACTATTTATATGGAAGAAAGTATTTCTCACTATGTGAAAGAGCCATTTATTTGTTTCATTTCGTGTGTGTAAGCACATATATGATCTATCTAATTCTATTTTCTACTAACAATGCCGCAAATCAAACAAGTTAGGATTGACTATATGAATGCTCACTGACCATTTAAATCATCTCATCCTAATTTTATGTGAAAAAGTATTAAAGTTCTGTATATCTTTTAAAGGATTAAACAATTCCTATAAAGCATAAGACCTATAGTTAAAAGTACTAATGTCTACACATATTCTCTAGTAATATGCATTTTTTTCTTCCATTATGCCCTAGCTTTACTAAGTCTGTATGGATCCCCAGATTGTAGTTCTTCGAGACAACTTTCTTCCATGCAATTCTAAGTCTACCTCGTATCTTTCAACACCTTCTCTTACGTACAAACGAACAGGTTCATTTAGAGCTTGATGCATGACATAAATTAAACCATCTAAAGCGACCATCCCTCAATTTATTCCCAATCTGTTACTTGAACCTTCTTGCAAATGCAATGATTTCTAATCTTGTATGATCGATCACACATCCATCTTGGCATTCTCATCTCTATGGCATTCATCTTGTGAATGTGATGAACTATAGCTGAATTGTTTGCATTTTAACTCTGCAATCTTATCTAATTGTCACTCTTATGTTGACTAAACTTGTAATGCATATATTCACTCTTAATTCTACTTATCCTAAAACCATAAACTCTCTAAAGTTCTTCTCCATAGTTCAACCTTTTGATTGACGCCCTCACTTGTTTCATCAATTAGCACAATATCGACAACAATTAACATACACCATGTGCAGATCCTTCTTCCTCTAGCAATAAACTTCCATCAATCTCCTTAGGAAAAGTACAGACACAAATCCGAATTGGTTCACCAACACTCTGGTAATGCTCCTAGTTTACAATTTATTACTCTTTCTCAAAGTTCCATCATATGACTACACTACACTGGTTATGTTGTTGTAAAGTTTCATTATATGACTCAAAAGTTCACAAATTCTGGTTTCTGCAATTGCCTTTCATTTCTTTATGACTTTACATGATTCTCTTAGGTTTATCCAACAATTAAAGGCTTTGCTAATATAAAGGGAAAGACTGTTTTGGGGACCCCTCCAAAGTTTTGAATTCTATATCATTTTTTTCCTGAGTTATCAACTCTTTACAAAGTATTCAGATGACCTAGCTAGTTGTCATTTGCACCAAAGCAAACACACACAAAAAAGTGATTATGCAGGTTCGGAATATGTATTGATTTATTTTTTTACCCCTCCCTAGGAGCTCCCACCTTTTTGTTCCCTTGGTGACTCAAACTCACAATCTTAGGGTTGGAAGTGAGGGATGTTTAGCATCCGAGCAACTCCCTCTTGTCTTGTCTGGGAATATGTATTAATTTCTGCACTGCAACTAAATTATCTGAGGTACAAGGTCAAGAGTTTCACTAATTCTAACTATCTCAGGGATATAAGGTTAATAGTGAAGGAGATACATATATATATATATATATTCTTATATTGGCCCAAACTTTGAGCAAATTGAAAACCAGATAATGAAATAGCAGAGACTTCAAAATAATTAGCTATTAGCTAGAATAGAAAGAAGGAATTCCATTATTTGTATCTAAGTTCAAAGTATATATAGAATAAATATTATTCAAACAAGAACAAATAGAGTCTACAGAAGACGACGTGGCCATTGATACCATTCATAAGGAAAAAATTTGTACCTCTCTGTTGGACTTGCGCCTGAAAAACTAAAGACAAGTTGTGCAACATCCATCTCAAAGTCATAAGAAATAACCTTACGAAGAAACCCCAAATAAAATATGTGTGGAACAGTAGGATGAATCACCATGGTTTTCAACACAATTTTACGATAGCCCTCAAGTCCAAAATCCTTCCGGCATTGTAGAACAGTGCTGCCTACATTTCCAACATACTTCTTAACCCATACTACATCTCGACTACGAATATTGCTCACAAGGTACCACACAATGATGGTTGCCTCAAATCTAATATTCAATGCAAAATACAATCCACCAGCTGATGATCCAAGATAACAACCACCTGATCTTCCTCTCTCCATATCTTCAGGCAATTTCAAAGCCCAGAAAGACTTGTAGATACTATCATAAACAGTGATCTGTAGTGAATCATCAAGCGAACAGAATACTCCATCGATGACACTAGCTGATGGTGATTTCATATAGGTAGAATGTAACAGTCTTAGAGGTACATCAAGAATAATCTTATTTGCAGTCCAAGCATTAGTTTCAGAAGAGAAACTTTCAATGGTTACAGCAAATTGTAAATTAGATTGATAGTGAGATATTGCAGGTATTGCATACCGAACTACAGTGAAGGAGATAATATCATCTTTATTATCAGGGTTATCTACCTTACAAATAAATCCAATAGGTGGTGGATTATATTCGTCGTCCTCCATGCAGATTTGAGTTTTTGGAAGAACCAATAATTGTTGGGTATGTAGCAAGAGTTAATGGGAAATGGAGGGAAGATGAAAGAGGAACTTGAAAAAGTTGGGAACTTGAAAAGTTGAGAACTTGAAAAGTCCTCTAATGCTTTATTGAAAAGACATTTGTCCCTCATCGGTGGTGGAAAGGAAAATAAGAGAGTTTAAATATAGAAACACTCCTATTAATTGTTAAAAGGGTTGGAAAGAGGGACCCCCCTCGCGCCGTCGTCGTCGCTCGCTCGGCTTCGGCTTTGGAAAATGATCGAGAGATTATTTTTTGGACAAAGTTTGTTTTAATTATTTTAGTTAATTATTTATTTAATTAAATTAAATAAATGGCCAACGTTTTAATTAGTTAATTAACCCAAACCGTTTGAATTATTTTAGTTAATTATTTATTTAATTAAATTAAATAAATGGCCAACGTTTTAATTAGTTAATTAACCCAAACCGTTTGAAAGGTTGCAAACTTTCATGAATGGTCGTGTGGATTCTGAAAGGATTGCAACCTTTCGGAACCAGTTCCTCTTGCCTATAAATACATTGATTCCTCAGACTTATTCCTTACGAATTTTTCTGATTTCTCTTCTTCTTCT
>JAJOOO010003711.1:0-28101 GCA_029582685.1 Solanum piurae
TTGTATGCTTACCCCCCCCCCCCCCCGCATAAGCTAAAAACCGCTCCGCACCCGCCCTGCCCCATTGCCATCCCTAGTAATTGTTTCTGTATCTATCAAGAACCAAAACAATGCATAGATTGCACTGAAACCATATTTACATGAGTATTCTATGATCTACTGTCCTGTGACTATTCAAAAGGGATCATCAATAGGTTAGATAGTATCATGAGGAATTTTCTTTGGCAAGAGAATAAGGAGAGAAAAGGCTACCATCTAGTCAAGTGGAAATCAGCGACACAGCAAGAAAAATGGGGGACTAGAGATCAAGAACTTCAACTTACAAAGCAAGGCTCTGATTACATTTGATTTCTTCGACCTCTTTAGATTTATTATTATTGTCAGCTGAGGCTTGAGACTTCGTAATATTACTTTGTCTAAGTTATTGAAATTATGTATGTGAAGATCTTTGACCTCTTTATATTTAGTTTGTAGTACTCTTTTTTTGATGACTGTGGTGTCTAAGCCAACTTTCACGCACCTCGACTAATTCCATGAGATACTTGTCACCTCCCACCAACAACAGGTACCATGTAACTCTGTGCACCAAGGCAAAGACAGATGAGAAGAATCACCTAGTGTTTTTTGTCTCCGCTGAGTTTTGAAGCTGAAACCTTAGGATTCTCAACCACTTTATATTTAATTTGTTACATAAAGTGTGAAGTATTTAAATAATACAAATAGTTATGCCATCATTGAGTGTTTTTAGAATATGAAAACTTGTCGAGTGCAATTAAAAATCGATGACATTTATGATATTACTAATATTGTTAAAAGCTTTTTCTTTGCACTAAGTTGTCATAATTATTTCAGTTTTTTCGTTTGATCGATTTGTCTATATAAAGAAAAAGACAAATAATCCGAACCTTAGCACAAACAACCATATCTTTACCTTATTTGGACTTCATAAATAACAGTGTCGTGTGGCACCCCTACCCTCCAAATCCTGGATACGCCTCTGGTTTTAGGTCCTTCGAGACAACTTCCTTCCAAATGGCTCTAGGTCTACCTTGTCTTCTTTTAACACCTTCACTCACCATGATTTTACATATAGAACTGATGCGTTTGGCGGTTGACGCAGGGGATGACCACCATCTCAAGCTGACTTCTATTATTTTATCCTCGATATGTGCTACTTGACCTTATCACAAATGTGGTCATTTCTAATTTTGTCTAGTCATGTATGACCACACATCCATCTTAGCTTCCACATTTCAGCGACACTCATCTTGTGGATGTGTTGGACTTGAGTGGCCCAACATTCACTCCCATAAAACATTGTTGGTCTTATAATTGTTTTGTCGAACTTATCTTTCACTTTGGTAAGACATCTTTCTATCACATAACACCTCGATAGCACTCCCCCATTTCAACCATCTGATTTTGAATCTATGTGTGACATCTTAATCTATTATTCCATGCTCTCGGAATAACAAGCCTATTTATCAGAATTATTTGCATTTAGACACCACAATCCTGTGTAATCTCACCTCAATTTCCGAAATACTTTATATATGTATTGCATACATAATCGGGGATGTTTTGGTTTATTGATGTAATAAAATGTATTCCACAATCTGAGCCTAACTGTTTATAATATATATTTACTATTTCAACAGAAAAACACAAAGTGTAGATGAAATCCGAAGATACCAGATATAAACTTACAGAAACTTAAATACTGGACTGTTTAGCATGGTAGAAGATTGCACTAGGGTCGCGACGTCCCCTACAATACGCAGTCCCTTCTTGCTAATATAAAAGGTCGCTCTACTTACCAATTATCAAAATAAAATAAAATAAAGGATATTCTCACATTCATAGTTTGAAAATAATTTTAAGACATTAGTACATATCAGTCCAATAGGTTAATCATTCATCAATTCGCACTTGCATTCTCCTACAGTTTTCATCATATACGTACTTCATTATTATTTATATCATTTTAAAACCTTAATACTAATTAGTATGAGATACGTGTTCGAGAACTAGTGTGTGTGTATATATATATATATATAATGATTGAATCGCATAGGCATTCTTATCATTTGGAACTAGTGTGTGTATATATATATATATAATGATTGAATCGCATAGGCATTCTTATCATTTGGTAGATTTAAGTCCATGGCCTGATATTTTTATGGTAGTGGTGTCCAGGCCAGCTTTCGCGCACCTCGACTAATTCCACGGAATACCTGCCACCTCCCATCAATAATAGGTACCAGGTAACTCTGTCCTACATCAAGGCTAGGACAGATGGGAAGAATCACCGAATCACCTAGTGTTTTGTGTTTTGTCTCCGCTGAGATTTGAACCAGAGACCGTAGGGTTCTCGACCACTTCATTGACCACTAGGCCACACCCTTGGGTGCAGTCCATGGCCTATTATTAACTACATAAAACCCTTGGGTGCAGTCCATGGCCTATTATTAACTACATAAAACTACTTTTTACAGCCTAAAACAAGATTAACTCTACTGGCATAAACAAAGACAAGTTTAAGTAACCAAAATACACAACTAAAATGTTGTTAAACACGCCACATTACATTTGTGTGGTTATAAAAGGTTGTCATTAAGAATAAAATGAGAAGTTTAAGTTGATAGAATTTCCAATTTAGAAATTTGCCATTCTTTTTTGAACGAAATAGAAAGGAAATACTACCACATAAATTGGAACGGAGAGAGTAGTAAAGAAAGCAGCAAAAATTTGATACCTTCCTCCGCAGTGAGACATCGGGTTGTTCAAGTGCTTGTGCATATTGTTCCCTGGATCGATTTCTTCTTTCAATTTCACCATTTCTCTTTTGAACAAGAAACCATCGGATCAAGGGAATGGTGAAAAATGAGCCAGCATAAATCTGCAAGTAACATCATACAGTAGTTAATGAATGAGCAGTTTGAAACACTATTTACTTCCAAATAACAAGGGGAATACATCTGAATTTCACAACTGCTGTATAATATTAGAATCACTCAAGACATGGAGTTCCCAAAATAATTAATTGGTAATCAACTAGCACTGGAATTTGCTATTATTTACTTTAATTGCAGGCCAAAATTCACTAATACAAAGATAAAGAAATTCAGGCTCAACCATGGCAAAGTTTTAGTAATTACAATCAGGCAATATTTCAAGATTATGTTTTCCAGTTACCAAGTCGGTTCGTACATCATTGTTTCAAAAGAAAATAAGTTCCAGATGCACTAAATGATCTTGAAGAGAAAGTAAAATCATCAAACAAAGTTGTGAGAAATATAGGAGAAAAATATTATTGAATTGTTGTATCTACATTGTTACATAGTGTTACATAGAGACCCTATTTATAGACACTACAATACAACCCTTTACCAAGTAGAATACTATTTATTATTCTTATTCCTAATACTATTCCTATTCCTATTCTAAGTAGGATTGTATATATCTATTCTTATTCTAACACTCCCTCTCAACCTGGTGCATACAAGTCATATGTACCTAGCTTGTTACAACTTACAAATGTAATTAATATGAGAATCGATGAGGAGTTGGTGAGATATTTGCAAGTTGATCACTCGACTTCACAAAATTGATCGTTAATCTCAATGTGCTTAGTCTTCTCATGAAATATTGGATTTGATGCAGAATGTTGATAAAACACAAAGCGACTAGCTCTACTACGAGTCATGCCAAATTCTTAAATTACTGTGCTGAACTTCCCAAATCAAGCTTGAGAAGAACGCTTTAGATTCAACATACAAGGTTACTCAACTCCCCTGAGCAACAAAAATAAATGGTTGCTCCAGATAGACTTCTTCACAGTGCATGGTCGCCAGAAAATGCTCAAAATCGGAACATGCTCATGTGTCAGAGTATTAGATTTGATGGCTAAAAGTGGTCACAATCTGAGAAATAAATTATATGGGTCGGGTCGGGTCGGAATGATGGCACGACCCTACTGAGAAAGAGAATTATATGGTAGGGTCGGAATGATGACATGACCCTATTGGAAAATAGAAATTATATAGGTAGAGTTTGATTGACGACACCAACCTACTAAAAAAGAGAAATTATACGGGTAGGGTCGGAATAATGGCACGACCCTACACAAATAAGGAAGTAGTCACCGGGCAAATTAGATATGAAAAAAGTAGTCACTGAAAAGATGGCACGGTGCTACACGAATCAGATATGAGAAAGTCGTCACCGAAAGGATGCATGGTGCTAGACAAATAAGATATGAGAAAGTAGTCACCGGAATGATGGCACAATGCCTACACAAATCAGTTATGAGAAAGTAGTCACCGAAATGATGGCACTGTGCTACACAAATTAAATATGAAAAGTTAGTCACCGAAAAGATGATACAGTGTTACACAAATTAGATATAAGAAAGTAGTAATCGGAATGATGGCACGGTACTACACAAATTAGTTATGAGAAAATAGTCACTTGAAAGATACACGATGACCCAACTTTCGCTAACATAATCATTGGCTAGAGTCGCCCGCCGACAGCGGAAACTCTTTGATTCTCTACCAAGATCGTAGAGGCTCTAATACCATGTGAGAAATATCGGAGAAAAATATTATTAAATTGTTGTATCTACATTGTTACATAGAGACCCTATTTATTGACACTACAATACAATTCTTTACCAAGTAGGATACTATTTATTATTTGTATTCCTATTCCTATTCCTATTCTAAGTAGGATTGTATATACCTATTCTTATTCTAACATCATTGTTTCAAAAGAAAATTAAACTCCAGATGCACTAAATGACCTTGAAGAGAGAGTAAAAATCATCAAACAAAGTAATCGAAACACTAAAATAAAGTTTAGCTCACGGACAATACTACAGTTGATACCTGAAGTAACGGAAATATCTCTGACACAAATGAGATGAAGCTACTTGGACTGACTGTCATGTTCCTTCAAAATACAATTGAAGCGGTAGATGTTAGAGAAACATTGCAATGACCCCCGAAGTAATGATTATAATTATTGACCGCGACATTACTTACATAAATATAAAAGGGGGGGGAGGGGGAGATAAATTATTTGGGCCTGAAAAGAATTGGATAACTAGCTAAATTGAAAGGTAGTGGGTCAAGTCCAAACCCATCATACGGTAACGGGTAACCACAAGATGATCCACAAACTAGTTTTACATGGCAGATTCCAAACAAGAACTATGATTATTCAAGTGTGGATTATAAGAAATCATGCCTTAATTGTTTGGCTTCATACAGTAGCTACTCTTATGGCTATGCAGGAAAAATGATGTATCAAAAGACATAGACTTCATTGGTAAAGTAGTGGTAGTGGCGGCAGAAAAGGGGGTATTTAGAAAAGAATACAAGCTGATTTGATTGGTTGTAATTGCCTACATTAATGTTGATGATATGGAGGAACAATTGGGATTGAATGGGCTGGGACAGTAGGCAACGTCGAGAGCAAGCTGATCGAAAGCTTGCATACTGTCAGCAGCACAGTGAAGAAAAACTGGGAGCAGTGAAATAGTTAGTTTGTGTCAACTGCAATTTGAGGATGTCAGTACTCCTCTTTTCTTTTCTACAGTAATTTCACCACAATTTGTTTTTACATTTTTTCTGAGTCGGGATCTATCGGAAACAGCCTCTCTACCTCATAAAGTAGGAGTAAGGTTTGCATACACCCAACCCTTCCTAGACCCCACCATGTGGGATCATACTGGGCATGTTGTTTTTGCAATTTGAGGTATCAGTGTATTTTCCAATCCAACTAATATTACTTTTAACATGAATACAAATATACCTAGAATTTTTATTGGAAAAAATACATATTCCATAATATGACTCTCTCCATCCCAATTTAAATGTCTTACTTTTCCTTTTGGTTTGTCCCAAAAAGAGTCTCTTTCAATAATTAGTACTCCCTTTGTCCCAATTTATATGACTTAATTTCCTTTTTAGTCAATCCCAAAAAGAATGACACATTTCTATATTAAGTAACAATTTAACTTTAAAATGTCCATTCTACCTCACATAAAATGGGACGGAGGGAGTAAGTTTTTCAATTCCAACATTCTACTTGGAAGTTCAAGACCACAAGATTTAAAGGACTGCACACATCTTTAATTTAAGACCACAAGATTTAAAAGTCTCTCTTTGTTTCTTAAACTACATGCCAGTCAAACTAAGACACTTATATTGGGATTGAGGGAGTATATGAATCATCAGCACACAGATTGTGCTAGAAACCAAAAGATGTTTACAACAAAAACCAAACTATAGACCTTGCTCTTCTTACAAGGAATCTAAAACCTGTAAAATTGAATCAAGATTATCAATATATTCAGTTTCACACAAAAAAAAGAAGAAGGACAATGCAGTTCATCTTTGATTTTATGCATATTGCTAGTTGTATCTTCAAAGCCTACTGAGTTTCTCTCCTTCCAAACAGTCCACCAAATAGCTGCTAGGACGATCCTCCAGCTGGCTTGTTGGTAGTAATTTCACCTCCTTCATTCCAACATGAAAAAAGTTTAGTTGTTCTACCTGGCATTGCCCTTATAATACCCTTGAAGTTAATAAACAAGTCCCACAGCTGACTAGTCACTTGCAATACAAGAATAGATGGATTGTCTCTACCTCTTGTCTACACATGTAACACCTTGAACAAATTGATATACCTCTTTTCCTTAGATTATCCTCGGTTAGAACAACTTATTTAACTACCAACCAAGTAAAGCATGCCACTTTACTTTAGACAGGTAACATCCGAGCAGCTCGAGTCCTTGTCCAGATATAACTCCTATCGTACCACCATCTATTATTTGTTTGTAGTCTTATGTTTGTATGTAGGAGTCCTAGACTTGGTTTACTCTATTGTGTATATGTTCCCTTCATGTATCAATGCAACAGTGAGCAAGAAACAATATACTTTTGGTTCTGGCAGTACCCAACCTCTCTCTCTCAAGCAATCACGAATGAATTCCGGCAGCCCATCTCCTCCATCACCCCACAATCATGCACACTACTTTATCTCAATCACGCTTAATTCTTCTAACTACCTATTCAGGCAAACACAAATTTTTTCATTCCCTCGTGGCCAAAACCATTTTGGATATGTTGATGGAAGTAACTCATGCCGTCCATCTCACCATCTCGGGCAAAAAAAATAACGATAAAGAAGTTATTCCCAATCCAGTCTATTCTCAATGGATTCTGTAGGACCAAGTTATTCTAAGTCTCCTTATCTCATAACTCCCTCAAGAAATAATTTTAATTGTTATTGGTCTTTCCACAACCAAAGAAGTTTGGGACGCGTTGAAGGTTGCTCTCTCCTCGCCTTCCAAAACCAGAATTCTCAATCTTCATATGCAACTTCAAAATATGAAGCAAGATATGAATATCACTCAATATCTTTTTTTCAATGACCGTTGTGTCCGAGCCACACCTCAACTAATTGCACAGGATACCTGCCACATATGTTGCTCGTACTCCTCAAAAATGTCAACGGGTGCGTGCGGATTCTCCAAAAGTAGTGTATTTTTGGAGAATCCGACACGCGTGCGGCATTGAAAGTGAAGAGTCTGCGCAACTTAGCCTTCCACCTCCCACCAGCAACAGGTACCAACAGGTACCAACAGGTACCAAGTAACTCTGTCCACCAAGGCTAGGACAAATGGGAAGAATCACCTAGTGTATTTTTTGTCGACACATGGGTTTGAACCTGAAACCTTATGGTTCTTAACCACTTCATTCACCACTAGGCCACACATCACTCAATATCTTATTAAAGCGAAACTCATATGTGATGAGCTAGTTGTAGTCGTTCGTCCTTTCATATTTTCCTATCTGAATAACTACATATTAAAAGGGCCTGTGAAGTGACTTCAAAGATATCGCTACAACTTCATTAGGTCGGCCAAAACCTGTCGCGTTCAATGAACTACATAGCCTTCTTTTAGATCATGAGTTTATTCATGGCCAGACCCGCCGATCTATCTCCATCACGGGCTCATCATCTTCAGATATTATGTCCAACGATGTTAAATTCATTCAGCGCTCTTCCAGGCCAGATCGTACCACAAATTATAATCATTATTAGTCGAAACAATGGTCATGGCAGAGGAGAAAATCATGGGGGCATATCCAATTCCTATCGAGGGTAGCTCAACTACAGGCAATAGTGGTTTGCCAATGATTCACGCCAAAGACGTCAAATTCACAACCATTTTAATCATCTAGCCCCAAAGTGTTTCTAGAGGTACGATTCACCATCAACCTACAACATACTTTCCCATCATGCTCAAGCCCTTATTATCCGCAAGGGTTTCCTGACATTTGGCTACTTATCACATTACTCTCGATCTTACTAGCCTACAACAAGTGGAAGACTAATGCAGCGTGGATCAAGTTCATGTTTGTGATTGTCAAAGGCTCCACATTCATCATACTATTAATTTGAGTCTATCTATCTCTTCGAAATCCCTTTTCCTCAGAAAATATTCAAGTTCCTTCTATTACAAAACGTCTACTCTCGGTTCAAATATTTGCATGAGATAATAACGTATTTTTTGAATTTCATCCCTCTTATTATCATGTAAAATATCAAGCATCCCTGACACTTCCTTATTTTAGGTTAGAGTAATGACAACCTCTACTCATTTCCCCTCAAGTGAACCTCTAGGCGTCGTCCCTCATAGTCTCCCTCCACCTTTCTTTCAACAAAAACGTCCTCTACCGATTGGCACATTCGGCTAGGATATCCTTACCAATGTGTCCTTCATCGGCTTATTAAGTGTGGTTTACCTTGTTCAAGTTTTAATTTCAATCATATTTGTAATGCGTGACAACTTGCCAAGTTGCACAAGTTACATTTTCCAATTTCAATCAATAAAAGTACTTCGCTGTTACAAATACTATTAGTTGACGTTTAGGGACATGCTCCCACCTACAAAGGGGAGAAAATACTCAACTGTCAACTAACTTGTTATCCTAATCCCCGTCCTTTGTTGGATATGTTTATGTCATGTCTAATCATCTCTCCCCAATTCTTCCTCAATCTACCTCTCCATAGACCTATCACTACAAATCTCTCGCACCTCGTCATTGGGGCATCTATACACCTCCTTTTCACATACCCGAACCATCTCAGCCTTGTTTCCTGCATCTTGTCCGTCTCTAAGGCCACTCCTACTTTACCCTATCATTCTTAATATTTCTCTCCTAGTATGCCCACACACCCATCTAGCATCCTCATTTTCGCTACATTCATTATATGAACATGTGAGTTTTTGGCAGGCCAACACTCTACCCCAATAACATAGACAGTTTAACAACTACTTTATAAAACTTACCTTTATGTCTTGGAGGGACCTTCTTATCACATAGGACACTGGATGCGAGTTCTCATTTCATCCATCCCACTCTAATATGATGTGTAAAAACACATCATCTATCTCCCCATTTCCTTGAATTATTAACTCAAGATAATTGAAGCTTCCTCTCTTAGGGATGACTTGCGAATCAATCCTCACTTTTGTACCCATTTCATGCGTTGCGTCACTAAACTTGCACTTCGTGTACTTTGTCTTAGTCTTGCTCAACTTAAAGCCTTTGAACTCTAGGGTCTATCTCCAAACCTCCCATCTATCGTTATCTCCACCATGTGTTTCGTTAATCAATACTATGTTCTGCAAATGCCATACACCATGACACCTCCTCATGAATATGCATTTTCAATTCATCCATCAACAAGGCAAATAAAAACATGTTCGGAGTCTCCTTCTATTGTTCTCACTCAGATCTTGACACCATCGTGCAAGTCCATAATCACTCCCGTGTATGCCACAAATGGATCTTTTTTCTCCAAGTATCTCTATAAAACAGCTCTTGAGACTCTAGAAATATTATTAGGATACATTACATTACAATCCTTTTTCACATAGGACAATTTATATAATCCTATTCCTATTCTAATTTCTAACCATTATTATAGTTCAAATCTTCCCTCCCAGTGTGTTTGTTAGTTGTTGCATGTTTGCCCCTCATTAACCAGAAAAATGTAACTCTTCCTTTGGTTAATGTGTAGCCCAAAGATAGCTTCAAACAGGATCAAAGTAACTATTAAATACTTAGACTAGGCTTTTCATTTGCAACACAAAATATTAGTGTGTCGTCTGCATACTGAAGGTGAGTTACCTCCAACCTGGTAATTAGATTGTTTGCTATATTCAACCTCCCTAATTCATTCATTACCATTAGCAATTTTGATCATATCGTTCAAATACTCCCTAGGGGCCTAGCTAGTATGAATAGAAAAGAAAAGGTGAGAAGAACGGGTCACCCTATCTCAATCCCCTTTGAGAGGGGAAAATACCTGCAGGATAACCATTGATTAAGATGGAGAACTTGACTGTGCTAACACAGAATCTGATCCAACTCACCCATTTCCTTTCCAAAATCCAGTTTAGGAAGAATACGTGATAGAAAGTCCAGTTCACATGGTCATATACCTTCTCAATGTCAAGTTTGCACATTATTCTAGGAATCTTCTCCTTGATATTGGAAGCTGTACTTTCATTAGCAATTAGGAAAGCATATGTGTTTTGTCTACCTTTTATAAGGGTCATCTGGCATGCATCTACCAGTTTGTGTATTCACTCCTTTTAGCTTTTTAGTGAGTAACTTAGATATAAATTTAAAGATAACTTCCGAAGTCCCTTTAACTCCTTGGCTCTATTCTTTTTAGGGATAAGAGCCACATATGTAGCATTGAGGCTCTTTAGAGAAAACTCCAGAGAATGGAACTTCTTAGTTGTTGCCATTATATCAGCTTTGACCACTTCTCAACACTTTTATATGAAGTTAAACCATTAAAACATGGAATTTAATGGTGGAAAGTAGGGATTTAAGACTAAGGCTCCTAAAATAGAAATTAGGGAATTGAGGGAGTTAATGGACTCCAATTCAAAATCTAATTACCTAATTGGACTCTACGACTTATGGCTGACACGAAATGTATTTAATTCGGGGGTTTTGATTTTTCCCCGCGTTCAAATTATGGAATCAAGTCCAATGGATTGTCTAACGTTGTTAATTGTTCCTCTAAATAGTTCAGAGTCATTTGGAGGAGATTGCGCATGGAAAAACGGTCATAAAACAACAGCTTGGCTTGGATGGAGGTAAGTTAAGGCCTAACAAAGGAGGTTTCCCCTTAAAAAGTATACGATTGTGCAATTGCTGGTATTTTAGATGGATTTGGGGGTTCCATATATGCGAGGCGACAAATGTATATACAAGAACCGGGTTATGTTTACCTTATTAAAAAAAAATATACGAGAACCAAGTTATACTATCGGGTTGCTAAAGCATGGTTACATTTACATATGTGTGGTATGTTATATGCTTCAATGATTGATGTGCATACTATATATATATTCATGCACATTGCTTATGCCAGTTTTGGTTTTTGAGAGATGTAACCGGGTTGCGCCTCCATTTGTTCCATACTGATATATATACGTATTTTGAAAGATATTATCAACTATCCTAACCGTGTCTGATATATTGTCAAGATTGACTATATTATGATTTTCAGTTTATGTTAATAAATATTGTGTTGTGTGGTTTACTTGTCATATTTTTTGCTAAGGGTGGTTTACATGTCATTTTTTTTTTATAATAGTGGTTTACTTATCATATTATATTGATTATTTTGGTAAGTTCCACCACAACCCTTTCAACGGCAGGCCTGTGAAACTTACTGAGTACTCTACATACTCATCCTTCTTTCACCTCTTACATCCATGCAGTGATAGTTCTGAGTGCCATCGAACTAAGTGTGTAGCAGATCAGCATTTGTGATCCAGCAGTGAGTCAACTGCTCCAGTCCTGTGGTGACTAGATGTTTTAATTTATTTACTTCTACTCAGTATTGTAGGGTTGCGTCCCACTTGATTCTGAGACTCTCCTTTGACTCTGTTGTTGAGTTTAGACTTATGAATTCAGCTATATACTTTGGATTTGATCATCTTTTGGGCTATGATATTTAGAATTCCTTATCATTAAATTGTAGTTTTTATGCTTAAAATGTTTATGGAAATGCTTAAAGGGATGGTTCACTCGATTAGGGGTTGCCGGATGCTGGTCACAGATCCTTGTGAAATTTCGGGTCGTGAAATAATATAGAAGCAAAAGTTAAGAAGTCTAAAGCACCACATGGAGATCCTTACTTCAACATGGTACCAAGAACAATGACTCCAAAAAAATTGAGCCCACCCAATCCAATGACCAATGCCCTTTCCGATGAGCTTGTTTTACTGCATTGTAAACACTCATGGTTGAGAACTCAAATCCACAAGTAAGAAATCCAAATTTACCAGCAGTTAAGACAAATGATACCTAAATTGCCACTTCTTCTCTTGAAGAAATCTTTCAACCTGTCCAACCCAGTCAGTCCATCTTTTTCCTACATACTCCTTCCTTCCACTCCTTTGTGGAGCAGCTGTACGCTGAAGTGATGGAAATCGGTACAGGATATTTCCCTGGAACAAACAATTTATATAGAACAAGAATGTGAGAATCTTTCTGTAAAGAGATCTTTGGGCGTCTAACTAGAGAATGAGACATCAAAAATCCCTCAACAACCATGTATTTATGCATACAGTCTCTTATAAACTATTATGTTTGCCTTAGTAGCCCTTTATATCACTTTTACCACAGCACCCCATGCTGTTAACTCCCGTAGGACACTATAAAGATATTTAAATTTTGGCACCACACTTGTACACAAAAGTCAATGACACCAATAATATACACAACAGCTCAAATCAACCATTACTTCTAAATTTTCTGAGCCCTTAAAGTTGAAATTTATTCAAGAAGAGAAAAACTCATTTATGCAGTGATCTGCGCTCTTTGTACTAGAATGCAGAAACAACCTTTCAACAGATATTGAGAAAGAAAAAGGAAGCCCAAATGAGACAGAAGTTTACATCGTCTTGCATATTGTAACACTGAAACTCTTCCATACCCCTTGTTTCTTTAAGTTCAACTCCTAATTTCATTTACATTGTTGATGTCTAAATCCTGATGAAATTTAATAAAAACATAGAAATGACTACTTTATCCTGTATCTTGAGCTTTGTTATCCAAATTTATAGATTAGGAAAAAAGACTTGGCTCTGTTCAAAGCTTGGACGATATATTTGACCTTTTCAGATATCCTCTTAGGGTCAAAATATGATAATTAATGCTCTCTCAAACAACTCGACATATGAGTTAGCTACAAACAGAGCTCAGGTGTGAATTTGAGATTAGTATGTTAAAACTTTTAACAGATTCTTTAGATTATTTTGAACTATTAATACAATTACAATATCCATAAAATAACTAATCAACACAAGTACGATACATGTTGAAGATTTCAGGAATCAGGGTGAGGAGTCTAAACGAAATGGCTGGCAAAGGCAAGAGTGTCAGTAATGGGGTTAATTGAAGTGAGGAGAATTGATGGACCAATAGTTTAATAACTTCTGATGTCTGTCGCCCAGAACAAGGTTTCAGAAAATGACATTAGAGACTTCAACAGCAACATATCCAGTCTGACTCCACAAGTGGGGTCTGGGGAGGGGTGGGTGTACGTAGACCTTACCCCTACCTTGTGTGAGGTAGAGAGGCTGTTTCAGAAGCTAAAATTGATTCTCAAAATTTTCTTGAAGTCAAGGTTGCACTATGGAAGACACCAAATCCTTTTCCAAAGCCACGTGCACAAAAAAAGGCATCAACCATACTAATCCGAAGGAAGAATTCAAACAAAAATATATTATTAATAAAGCTTTCACATACTTCCTCATCTACTTCTGGCTGACCATCAAACCGCAAAAGCACCGGAAGGATGTATGACTCATCATCCTGTCAGAGAACCCACAGGAGTAAGATAGCGAAGTGTAAATAAGCACAAAATTAAAGCAAGATGAACAATCAACAAGATATCAAGTATAACTGAAACGCAAAACATGGACTCTCAGGATTACCAAATAACCAAGTACCCAAAATGTTCAATGAATTTAAAAATAGTTTTCCTGAAAAGGCCATTGGAACAAAAATTATAGCACATTATTGCTGTGGAAGGGGAAAGACAAAGCAAAAAGATAATGGACAACAAATCCAACATATGGGTCGTGTAAGACCCATCAAGTACCGTTTTATTAGGAGTCTCCACATCAAGAAAGGGAGCAAGTTCTTCAGCAGCAACAACGCCACCATTTGATGATATATACTGCCCTACCTGCAAAAGTTTTTAAACAATGGTAATTATTATATGTTGCTAGAAATTGTAAAAGTTAGTGACAGCACATACATTGAACTTTTTTTTTTATGACGTAGATATCACTAAAAAGCGTCAACAGATGCAAACGTAACAAAGGAGAGATTCAATAGCACTAAGGAGCTGACAAACTCCAAACAAAGATCAGTGTTGTTTACAGGGGAAAGGTTAAACCAACTAAAATGACTAACAAAACATCTAACCTTCAGGGAATAACTTGAATTTGAGAAGGCATCAAAACATCTATGATATGATTTCTCTGTCCGTACATACAACAACAATATACCCAGTGTAGTCCCACAAAGTAAGGCATGGGGAGGGTAGAGTGTACGCATACCTTACCCCTAAGGTTTTTCCGATAGACCCTCGGCTCAAGGAAAAATAATCCAAAGAAATCCAAAACAAAGTAATGAAATAAAAAGCATAACAAAGCATTTGGAACAGTTACTACAACAAAACATTACGGTAGACAAAGTACAAGAAACAACAAATAGTAACAGAAATCGAAGAAACAGAAACTACAAGAGTAATACTACGACTACTAGTATGGACGGATAACAAGACAATGCACTACTACCTACTAACCATCTACCCTAATTTGTGTCCTCCACAACCTCCTATCTAAGGTTATGTTCTCGATAAGCTGAAATTGTGTCATGTCATGTCTAATCGTGTCTCCCCCCAACACTTCTTCAGCCTACCTCTACCTATCCTGAAACCATTCATAGTCAACCTCTCACACCTTGGACTAGGGCATCCGAGCATCTCCTCTTCACATGCTCAAACGATCTCGGTCTCGCTTCGCGCATCTTATCCTCCAATGAAGCCACTCCCACCTTGTTCTGGATATCCTCATTTTCTAATCCTATCCCTTCTAGTATGCCCACACATTGATCACAACATCCTCATGTACGCAACTTTCATCCCCGGTCCTAAATAAAGAAGAAGTTAACATTAAGTGCCCATTTGAATTAACTTATTTTTAGGTGTTTTTGACTTATAAGTAGTTTTTTAGTTTTAGAGATGTTTGGAAAGGTTATAAAGTGCTTTTAGCCACCTACTTTTAGGCCAAAAAAGTGTTAAAATAAGTCAAAAGTAGAGTACCATCTACTTATGACTTTTGACTTATCAGTTACTTTTTATAATCCCATCCAAACATGCCCTAAGTCTTTCCAAGCATTCTCTTTTTGTTGGGATATCAATAAAAGTTACTCTTTACCTACCAACAAAGTTAACATTTAAGCACAGAAAATCCCAACTAGCCACCACGCAAAATTGTTCCTCACTCTCTTCGATTCATTGCTCAAATAACCAAGTAGCTACATGCGACTATGAGAGCATTGGCATTTACACCTCTCCTCTATCAAGAAAAATAATCAAACATCCCTTCCATCGAATCATTTCTCACTAAACTTAGATACAAGAGTATGACTACAATCTCTTAGTCATCTATATGATATATACTAAAAGATTGAAGCAAGGGTCACTTCATCCGGGATACCTACCCCTTTATCCAGACAAAGAAACCATAGAGCTGTCCTGGGGTATCAATAAGGTATCTAGATAGGGGAAAGTTTGTAACTACAAAGAAGATTGTAGTGAAACAATCAGAACACTTACTGTGGATGAAAGCTGTTGTAATGCAGAACAACTAAAAGAGAACATTTCAATATCTCGTGCCATTTGATGTGGGTAGAGATTAACGCCCGACCAAAAAGCAAAATCAAAGAGTTACCAGAAGTAGGAAAGAGAAGAGGAAAAGACAAGAAGTAGACAAATTATCAGAATGCCAGGAATAAGTAATTTAAATAATAGACTACTTGACTTGGAGTTGTAGCTTAGTGGTTGCAATTCTATCCAGAATGAGTAAAATTTAATCCCACCGAATGCCATCCTCTTCTACTTCTCTTTCTCATCATTCACATGCCCCAGCCCACCCCCCACCACAGAAAAAAGAAAAAAAAAGCAACGGACCGCTAAATTCAGTGCTCAATTATTACCAACTTCCACCTCTCCTCTTCAATCTCTTGATTTGGATCACCATCACCAAATACAAAGGAGAAAACCTGCAAATTTAACAACTGTTAGTTATGAATGACTCAGACGCAAATATAAAAGCATCTGCTCTAATGCCTTTTACCACATACAGATTCAATGAAGTTCATCCCACCACTTTCTTTGCGAACTCGTCGTCTCCTATAATAGTATGGATCCCAATACCTGACAGAGATTAACTAGATTAGAAAGGTGCCCGTGGATTTCATGAAGCTTTTAGCCATAGTGCATAATATTTCAAAATGGAAAAAAGAACCCTAAGGTTCACCCATATATGGGTCATGATAAAGTTACCCCATTGAACATGTATCATGGTTGCTAGGCTGGAACATTAAAATGTGAAAATAAGTATATCTTCCCTAAAACAGAAGCAGTAATAGTTCTTGCCTGTAATACCTAAGAGCAAAGTACTTTTATGGTATTAAGCTAGCTGTCATGGTCACTGATCAATCAGGAAAAAGGAAAGGACGAAACCAACCGTCTTGGTGCTATTATTTTACTGTTTTCAAATAAATAATGTTCCTTTTATTTAGATTAACTCAATTAAGTATCTTCTTCCCCTGTTGAGATTCTATTGTCTTATATTTTCACCACAGTTACCTTCACAGGGTCTTGCCCAAACTCAAAGGGGAACTCTTATTTTGCAGTACATAACAGAGATTGTAGATATCTGGAATAGCTGCTTCAAAGAGCCTTGGACTAATCACTTGTCTACCCATAATGAGATCTTCATCCCATTACCTTGTTTATATATTGCTTTGTTTCGGATTAATGACCACAGGTTCCTTATGGATCTCCACACACAGATCCCACCCCATAAAAAATGTTCACAGGATTTGTTGTCGAATTACCTCTCATCCCATACTTGGTTTTAGTCACCTCTTTCAACAGTGAGTTCTCATCTAGAGCAACCTCCACAACCACTGCAACACCAGGCTTTTATTCCGGATCTTCTGGTCTCTAATTGCCCAACTTCATTTCTTTTTGCTAACTGTCAGAGTGCTTCACCACAGACCTCACTTGTGGGATTTCATGGGGTACGTTGTTGTTAGAAGAGTGCTTCAGTTAACCATATGTATCTTATTTTTCTCACTGTTTCTTTCCAAAGGAAATTCCTTCTTAGTGCATTAATTATTTTTCTCACGTTTGCAGGCATTGGAAATATAAGCATCATATAAGTAGGCAAAGCATCAAGCACACTAAGTATTGACTCTTCCAGCTAGTCAATTTCTTCTTACATTTTCCTATTAACATTACATATAAGACTAAAGGTATATGATATACCTTTAGACATGCTTTTGGCTCCTAGTGACATTCCCAAGTATACTTTTGATAATTTTTCTATCCTTCCACTTAGGTTTTCAGTCAGTCTATGTATATCAGTTACCTCATTGATTGGGTAGACATCGCTTTTGAGACAGTTTACATTCAAACCAGAGATAGCTTCAATTGGAATAAAGATCACCCTAAGCATTGTTAATTGAAATCATCTACATATTGTGGATGAGAGATCTCCATATTGTTGCTTCACCTAGTGTTCACCTTGAAACTCCTGATCCACTCATTCGCTTCTGCTATCTTCAGCATATCATTCAGTTCTTCCATTGCTAAAATGAAGAGGAAGGGAGACAGAGGATCTCCCTGCCTCAATCCTTTGAGAACTTCATTGACTGATCTAGAATTTATTTCGATTGATCCATCTTCTTTCAAAAGTCATCTGAAATAGAATGCATATCAGTTACCCCATATTGAATAAAGAAGGTCATTGAAAATCCATCAAGGTCGGGGCCTTATCTCCTGCGCATACTTTGATATTGTCCCATATTTCCTAAGGTTCAAAGTGGTGTAGTAGTATCAAATTATCATCGCGTGATACCATGGGGCATACCCTTAGATTACATTGTGGTCTCCATTCCTCTATTTCTGTATCATAGTATGTTACTATCTCTCTCTTGATGTCTTCAGGATTCACCAAAATATCCCCTTCTAAAGAATGTTGGCTAATAGAGTCGTGGTTATCAGAAAAAAAGTTGGTCAATAGAGTTATATCTTCTGTGAGAACTTGATGTTCTATGGAGAAACTGTGTTTTCTATCCCCTTGTTTCAGCCATAGAGCCCTGAATCTTTACCTCTATGCCACCTCCTCATGCTTAGCTATCTCCTCAAACTTCATAGATAAAGCAGCCTTTGTGGCTAACTCTACCTCAGATAAATTCCTATGATCCGAAATTTCATCCAGTTCTGCAAGTTGATTAAGAATATTTTGTTTCTGCAAACCCAAGTTTCCATGGATTGTCCTGCTCCATTCTTTTAGTTTATCCTACAAAGCTTTCAATTTGTAGGCTAAAATGCGGTCTGGACTTCCACCACAAACAAGGGAATCCTACCCGTTCTTAACTCTTTCATTAAACCCCTGTGTCTCTACCACCAGTTCTCAAATTCGAAATAAGATTTAAGGTCTCATTTGTTTGCACTTAATGGGGTCTGAATCTAAATGGTTTAGACATTAAACCATTAAGTGTATTTGTTTTCATTACGATTTAAGCATTTAATAGGTCTGAATAGGTCTTAATCATTAAAATCTAGAACAAAGTCTTAATATTATTAAGAGGTATTCTTGTGTGGATAATATCCACCATCACTCTATTCACAATCATCAGCCACCACCACTAACCACCTTTGCCATCACAACCACCTCTTCTATCACAACCACCACCATTATTGTCGTCTACCACCAACCATCTCTGCCATCACAACCACCACCATTGCTTAACACTACTATCAACTTCTAACACACTTACCTCCTCCATCATTATAATTATATCCATTGTCGCCACCACCCCCATCTCTATAGCCACCACCACCTCTACCACTACTATCAAATCAGGACCACCACTACAGTCAGTTCCCACAACCAACAAATTCAACCATCGCAACTAGCACCGCCGCCTCCACCTCCACCTCCACCACTACTATCATCACTACAAGTCTACAACTACTGTGGTCAATTTCTACTGCCAACCACCTCCATCATCATAATTAGCACCATCACCAACTACTACAACCACACATTCTTTCGCCGCCACCACCAACTACTAACATCAACCGACTTCATCATTACAACCACCAACACCACTACCAATCACCACAATTATGACCGTCACCACAACACCAACCACCTCCACCGTCACAACTATCACCACCATCATTACTAGTCATTAACAACAATTACCATCACAACCACCACTACAAACTATCTCCACCATCACTAGTAAGCATAAGTGTTTCATTTTTTTTGTATCAAATAATAATTTTATTATATTAATTTTTATTTGAATTGTATATTTATTATGTACATATAAATAAATTATGTACATTCAGATTTTGAAAAACAAACCGTCTTAATTATTCAGTCTTCAGATCAAGAGACAATATCTTAATTGTTAATATGTGCATTCAGATTCAAATGTCTAAATCTTAATGAAAACAAATAAGGTCTAACTGGATCCCAATTACCACATTGTAGCATCAAAGGAGAGTGATTTGAAGTAACTTTGTGCACTACAAATTGCCTGATATTTCAGAAGCCTTCATCCCACTCCTCTAAAATTAAGAACATGTCCAGTCTTGCGTCTATGACATGTCTATCCCCTTTATTCCAAGTGAACTTCCCTACTGTTAATTGTAGATCCACCAGCTCCATGTAATTTATAAAATCTGAGAAGTCGGACATCGCTCTATTGTATCTAAATCAATTCTTTTTCTCTCAAGAAACCTCTAACAATGTTAAAAGTCCCCACAACCACTGAAGGCCCTTCAAGCAAACTCCTTGTTGATCCAATTCCCCATCATACCTTTTCTCTTTCCTTCCTAGCATTTGGAGCGTAACACCAATGAGATGCAAATTGAAATCCTGGGTCCTCCCATTAAACTTGCAGGTAATGTAGTAGGAGCCCAAACTACTGATTTGGCTTGGAAAACTGAAAGTCTTGAACCTATTTGTGTTTGGATTGGAAAACTAAAAGGCAGCTATTTACTCTTATATAAACAGCACAACTTAATGCTTTGGAGTTTGACTACACCCGAAGAGAGAGGTGTCAATGTGAGAAGAGTTCTACACACAAAGTTTAGGAGAAAAAGTTGTTGCTACAACAAAAGAATCTGTTCCTATCAAAATTTATCCATACAGTTTTTGAGTGTAATAATTAGTTCCTTTGTGTTGGTTCCAAGACAATATCTTGATTACTTTTATAGTTGATTGTAGTAGGTGTTGCTTAGTGTTTGTAAGGGACTTTATTGATAGGGTAGAGTCATTGAAGAGAAGAGTAGAGAGGTAAAGGTTGAGATTGTTGGGAACAATTTCTTAGGTGTTACAAGGACAGTTGTAAACCTTAAATTTGGGTCGATTTTAGCGGAAGAGATTGAATAAATCCTACATAGGTGGGTGTAGTTTTTGTCTCCGTTGAGCAAGAAGTTCTCCAAGCTAAATACTTGTGTTGATTTACTATTCTTCAATTTACCTTCTTGCATAGTTGCTCAAAGAACCTGACTCTTTGAGGACTTAGGTCGCAGCCAAACTAACAAAAATGCATCATAAAAATAAATGTTGACTCAGATGGGGGAATAAGTTAATATCAAATAAAGGAAAAGAAAACACTCAATTATCTCTAAATTTAATGTTCTCATGTTGTTACAATAAATAAACATAATAAGAAAACTATGAAATCAGTCAAAATTTAAGAACACCAATGCACAAAAGAGGTCATAAGTGAGGCCCTTGATAAATTTCAAGAAGCAAACAAAGGTAAGCAAAATTGCACTAGAGCGATATTGCTCTTTCCTCAACAATGGATCAAATTATAATTACCAGAATAAATCGGTTGGGCTGAAGTAAAATGAGAAACCGCTGTCATAAGATCTGCCTCGTCTTCCCCGATTGTCTTCTTCACTGTAAAGAAAGCAAATGTCAAAAACAAATGGCCCAAAACTAACAGTTTGGAAAGCCACCTTGTAATTGGATTTGGTGTAATTACTATCCTAGTAATGACAGCCTAGTAATTACACAAAATAGTAATTGTGAATATCTATTTGTTTGTCATAACGTAATTACTGTGAAATTACAAACGTAGTGTTTGGTTCCCAAGAGTAATTACATAGTTAGATCTTTTAAACTTTTAAATAAAGTTAATTATCAAAAACTAGATGTTAATGTTTGATAAACATGTCTATATAAGAAATATTGCTAAATCATATAATATTAGTAGGTATTCAAAATATATATATTTTTTTTTTAAATGTAGCATTAAATAAGTGTAGATTTGCAACTAAAATATTGTAAAATATAATTGATAGTATTTGGTTTTCAAGAAAACAATATTATAGTTGAATTAATTAATAAAAAATTTAACCAAACACAGAGTTTGCAAAACATCGTGGGGATGAATGTTTGACAAAAAAATCAATATTACAGCCATAAGTTTATAACATTTTCAAATGTTTGATAAAAATAATAATATATGAATTCTTACATCTCTCAGTATGAGTCAATTGTGAGGATGCATGTTTGACAAAAAATCAATATTGTAGCCATAATTTTACAACATTCTCAGATGTTTGATAAAAAATAATATATGAATTCTTACATCACTCAGTATGAGTCAAGTTTGCCTCTAACCTCATTCAATAAGGAAATCCAACCTTAGTGACAAATCCTACTTTAATGACATCACTCATTATAAGCCAAGTTTGTAGATGACTCATTCTTTCTACAATTAGGAGGTGTAGTTTTAAACAATCAGAATAATAACACAAATAAGCAAAATGAAGGGGGGGAAAATAAGAAAGAAGGAAACAAAATATGAGAAATTACATCGAAACATATGGAGTAAGGGTTTGAAAGTAAGAAGTAAAGAAATAATGTAAAAAGAATAATACATTAAAAAGTAAAAATTTAAATATCAATTTAAAAATTGAAAAAAATAATATAAAATAAACAAATACGGAAAAGTAACCTTGTAATTACACCATATAGTTACCAACAATTCTCAACCCCTTGAGAATTGAAGAATGTAATTACTACCCCCTCAATGTCAAACAAACATGTCAAAATTGTATAATTACACTCAATTCCAATTATAAGGTGACTTTCAAAACAGGCCTCAAGGGGAAATGTGGATTTGAGAAAAATAAGTATCTCAAGCAAAAGTAGGTACAAAATGCTTCCAAGACTTCTAATGTCAACAGATACCTTCTACTAGAGAGGATAGCAATTATGGTTGTATAGACAATGACAATCGAAGCAATTAGCGTTGTACCAAAGGAAACCCTCACTAAGTATTCACCTGCAAGCTGCAAAATATTGAGGTTCCCTCGGAAGATAAGTATTTACGGGTAGACCTATTCCCAAAAACACATACTGACATCACCAATAAAATAGGATTAATACCTTTGCTTTCTCCAGCAAAGGCTCAATCTTCATCCTAAATGATTTAGCTGTGAGATTTGAACGATAATCCTTAGGAAATACATACAGGACATCACCTTCATCTGACACCTGCCAAAACCATATTAGCCGCACTCTGATTAAACAACCAAAATGTAGCATAAATGCTTCACGCTACAACCCTACAAGTTATCCATTAAAAAGGTGATCCAACTTCCAAAAGAAAGAACTACAAAGTTCAATGATATATTATTCCACAAAACTTTAGAGCATTCCAACAGAAAACCCTAATAAAAAGCCTTGAACAAAATTGTCAACAGATACATCATATGAAATTGCAAACTTTTCAGCTACCACTGATCACTCTTAAGAACATACTCATCATCCATTGGGTTAACCTTCTCTATTTTTTCTAACCGGTTGATTTAATCAAAATAAGAGAAACTTAATCTTTTCTGGCGAGCTTCACAGGCAATATGAGCCAATGGCAAGAAAGGTCTTCACTATTCCGAAAAACCCAGTTATTCCTTAAATAAGTATATCCAACCATTAGGTCCTCCAAAATTTTCTTGCTTAGCACTAGCCTCCATATATAAATTTCTGATTAAAACAACCTTTGGAAAGTCAAATGTTTAGCTCACGCGCAATGGAATTTATGACATTTAGCTGAAGATCAATTAAATCTTCCACAAAATAAAAGGAAGAAAAAGTAGAGGAAAGTATGATTTGCATTTATTTCCCTTTTCTTTGTTCCCTTTTAATATTTGGGATAATATCTTACATAAAATAAAACATTTAATAAGCCATTTGAACTAGAGATTTTACTTCTAGAGGTTCTTTTGGCTGAAAAATTTGATGTGATGACCGTAGGCAGCAAACAAGTAGAACTTGGAGGACCTGAAAGCTGGAACCCATATTTCATAAATGCCTTAAGAGCCTTCTATGCCATTAGTAAAATTTATAGTTCAGCTTTATTAAGTGATTATGCTACTACTCTTTCAGATCTACTCCCTCCATCCTAATTTATGTGGCACTGTTTGACTTGGCACAAAGTTAAAAAAAAGGGGAAGACGCTTGAAATTTGTGATCTAAAACACTTCTTGACCATTTGTATAAATTATTTGATTTCATTAAGGGTAATAAGAAATTTTTAAATTTAAATTGTTGCTAATTATAGAAAGACGATTTTCTTTTAGGGTCAGATTAAAAAAGAAAGTGTGCCTCATAAATTGGGACAAAGGGAGTACCATTTATTTGAATCATCCTCAGGAAAATAAATATAAGAGATTTAAGTGCCAAATAAGTAATACTTGGAGGACATAAGGAACTCATTGTATAGGGATACATTGCATTTAGAATATTTTAACGATCATTTATGCTATTTAAATTTATAATATAGCTAAATTTTGGTGACTATTAGTACTCATTTAGATCCTACTAGGAAAGCCATCTACAAATTGGATTTTTGATGTAATTGGGTGTAGTTAAACAGTTTGACATGTTTGTCTAGCCAAGTAATTATTTGGTCAACATGAAATTGGGAGCAAGGGAGGCACTTACACTCTCCAATTCTTACGGGGGGAAGTGATAATTATTGGTAATTACACTGTGTAATTACAAGCTAAGGTAACTTTTTAAGTTTCTCCTTTTCTTGATCAAGAAAAAAGGTAAGATAACTTTTGTAGATCTCTTCTTTTTGTTTTATAACCAGTAAGATTGTATTCTTCAGCATTTAGGGAATGTTGGCCACCTCCAAAAAAATTGTAGCTATTACAAGTCTCCTATCAAGTCCACTATTTGGTCTATATTATACACAATTGTTTACACCAAAAAAGTAGAGATACAATACAATTCCATTTGACTTAATGAATGAAATTGGACCTATCTTCAAAACATCTACCAGTTCTTTCTAACCACACTGACCATCATATACATGATGGGGCTAATCTCCACTATCTCTTCCGATTCTTACTTCCACCCCTCATGATCCAACAACTCAATAGATCTGAGGTGTGCTCTGGCATGGTCCAACTACATCCTGTTTTGAGGAATAGGTTCCACAATTGGGTAGTGAAGCTGCAATGTAAGAAGAGGTACTTGTTTGTGTCTCCTGTAGTGTTACACAAAAAACATATGGGAATTGTCTCCCTTTCTTCTGCAAGACTTCCTGCGCTAAACATGCTCTCTTAATCGCTAGCCCAGTGAAACATTTTATCTTGGTAGGGATGGTACTTTTCCAGAAATAATTCCACTGGTAAAAAGTTCCCCCTCCAACCAACTGCATACCTCTCTTATATGTACTGCTTACTGAGAAGTTCCCATCTTTGATGTGCTTCCACAAGACCTTATCAGCATCTGTTGTGGCAATGTTGTTTCCTTCTAACTTTCCCAGTAGTGTGACCACTCTATCAACCTCCCAATCATTTAACATTCTTCTAAAAGGAGATCCCCCAACCCTGAACTGACCAACAATCACTTGCTCTACTCTTAGTGTGTCTACAGATTTGGAAAAGATCTAGAAATTGTACCTTAAGAGGTACTTGATCAATCCATCCATCATGCCAGAACTTTGTCTAGCGACCATTACCTATCTTATGGCTAAAATAGGCTTCCATTAATGGCCAAAGGTTTCTGATGGTCCTCCATACCCCCACCCCATAGGGTTCAAATACAGTGGTGAAGCACCAAGGACTGAGCTCACCAAACTTTGTCACAATTACATCTCTCCATAATGCCCTTTTCTCTTTTGTATATCTACATAGTCACTTCATAAGTAAGCTCTCATTCTCATTTTGCAATTTGAGATTTCTGACCCCCAAACCTCCTCTGTCTTTGTTCAGCAATAATACAGTTTTCCAGTTTACAAGACAGTATCCTATTCCTTCTTTATTTCCTTGCCATAGAAAATCTCTTCTAAGCTATGTTGCTCGGACTCTTCAAAAATGTCGAGGGGTGCGTGTCGGATTCGCCAAAAGTAGGGTATTTTTGGAGAATCCGACACGGGTGTGGCATCGAAAGTGAAGAGTCCGCACAACTTAGCTTCTAAGCTTGTCTAGCTTATCCACAACTTTTGTTGGTATTGGAAGGAGGGACATCACATAAATGGACAATGGACATCTAGAACAGAGTTAATAAGAATCAAAATACCTCCTAGAGACAACCACTGAGCCTTCCATCTGGATAACTTCTTCTCTGTTCTCACCAAAATGCCATCCCAAATTGCTAAAGATTTGTGTGTACTGCCAAGGGCATACCCAAGTAAGTTCTGGGTAAATGTTCTATTCTGCAACCCAAAATGTTGGCCATATCTTGATTCTGGTGAACTTCATTTACGGGGAATAAACTGTTTTCCCCGGTTAACCTTCAACCCAAATACAGTTTCAAACGACAGAAGGATCACTCTAATGTAGCTAATCTGTTTAGCAACTGGCTCACAAAAAATAATGGTGTCATTCGCATACAACAAATGAGTAACTTCCATATCCCCACCTACACTGTCCCCAATTTTGAAGTCAATCATCCATCTGTTTTGAGCTGCTACCCTCATCATGCTGTCAAAACCTTCCATGGCCATAATATAGAGGAAAGGAGAGATGGGATCCCCTGTCTTAAGCCCTTTCTGAAGCAAAAAAGTCCACATGTTCTCCATTCACAAGCATAGAGAATTTGATTGTTTTAATACAAAATTCTATCCACTTCACCCATTTGCCTGAGAATATTGAGAAGGAAACCTCAACTCACATGATCATAAGCCTTTTGAATATACAACTTACACATAATTGACTCTTCATTGTAGAATCAATACATTCAGTGGCTATTAGTGTTGCATCCATTATTTGCCTCCCCTTAATGAATGTCATCTTTTTATTTTTATTTTTACAAAATATACTTCTACTCTTTATACACTATTTCCCTAATTAGATTTTTGAGAAGAGCTTTAATGCAACTTTTATTGCTTTAATCCCAAAGAAACCTGGAGCATTAGAGTTGAAGGATTTTAGACCAATCAGCCTGGTGGGGGGAGTCTACAAGATAATTGCTAGATTGTTGGTTGAAAGGCTAAAAAAGGTGGTGTCGAAATTGATCAACAAACATCAAATGGCTTTTGTAAAGGGGAGGCAAATCATGGATGCAACACTCATTGCTAGTGAATGCATTGACTCAAGAATGAAAGGAGGAGCCCCTGGTCTAATGTGCAAATTGGACATTCAGAAAGCCTATGACCACGTGAATTGGTCTTTCCTTCTGAATACTCTCAGGCAAATGGGATTTGGCAGCAAATGGATAAAGTGGATTGAGGTGTGTATAAAAACAGTCAAGTTTTCTGTCCTTGTGAATGGGGAACCCGTGGGCTTTTTCGAATCAGAAAGAGGGCTGAGACAGGGTGATCCTCTTTCCCCTTTCTTATTCATTTTGGCAATGGAAGGCTTTGATAGTATGATGAGGATCGCAACACAAAACAGATGGATTAAAGGCTTTCAGGTCGGAGATAGAGTGGGGGAAGAAAAAGAAGTGTGTCATCTGCTCTATGCGGATGATACTATCATCTTTTGTGAACCTACAGCAGAACAGATTAGCTACATCAGAGTGATTTTGGTTTTGTTTGAAGCAGTTTCAGGGTTGAAAGTAAACTGGGGAAAAAGTAGTCTCTTTCCGGTAAATGAGGTCCCTCAGATCCAGCAACTAGCAAATATATTGGGATGCAAAGTGGAGCATTTGCCTACCATATACCTGGGCATGCCCCTGGGTAGCAAACACAAAACAATGGAGATATGGAATGGTATTCTGGTGAAAACGGAGAAGAAACTTGCTAGATGGAAGGCACAATACCTATCCCTAGGGGGTAGATTGATCCTCATAAACTCTGTTCTGGACTCTTTACCAACCTATGTGATGTCCTTGTTTCCAATCCCAGCAAAGGTGGTGAAAAAACTAGACAAGCTTAGAAGGAACTTCCTATGGAAAAGCAATAAGGAGGGAAAGGGTTATAACTTAGTCAACTGGAAGAATGTTCTTCTTAGCAAAGAAAGAGGGGGTTTAGGGATCAGAAATTTGAGGCTGCAAAATGAAAGCCTTTTGATGAAATGGCTATGGAGATACACTGAGGAAGATGCAGCTCTTTGGAAGGAGGTTATAGTAGCAAAATATGGAGAACTAAATCCCTGGTGTACAAAAATCACCTCTGAACCGTATGGGATGGGGGTATGGAGGACAATCAGGAACCTATGGCCACAAATGGAAGGAAATATGTATATTAAGGT